>VWYK01073462.1:0-16890 GCA_013399775.1 Semnornis frantzii
ATTCTATGATTCTATATTATCAATTTTCCCTGTTGTAAGTGGTCTTTTCAGCTGATTATTTTCAAGAAATTGTTTTTTTTCTTTTTCATCTGCAATATCTGTATAGCTGAGTGAAAGATGCAGCCAAATATTCACTGTATTTAGAGGAGAACAGTTTAACTGACCAGACAGTCAATGTATGCTTTAAGGTGAGCTGAACAACCTTCTTAGTTGGCTGCTGTAATTATATGGATATCTAGTTGAGATGCAGGTACCTTAATTTCGTATCTAAATGGAAATAAGATGTAAGTGGAGCTGAATGAGACCTTGCTTTTTCAGATTATTCTGCAACACTAGTGATTGGTGAGTTACATAGCATTGGAAAGAGGTATTTAATAAAATAGTCCCCTCCTGTCAATTTTACAGGGTTTTTCTCTATTTTACCAGAATCAACTATCCTGTAAAAAACCCCAAACAAAAAACCAACCAAACCATCAAAAAACAAACACAAAAACAACCAACAAAGTTTAACCCCAAACCAACCAGAACTGTATTTTTAAATTGTAAGTTTTAAGGTTTAATTCCTTTGCATTGGTGGTCTTTGCTTTTCCTTGCAATGCTTCCTGGCAGTAAGTCTTCTTCGTTTCAGGTGTTTATGTTACAGTTGCACAAAGGTGCTGTTGAAGTCTGGTTCAAGCATTGCTAAAGAAATAGTTGTTAGAGTGTCTGAGGTGAGCAAAGCCAAGGCAGCCAGCACACCTCCACTACTTCTATTCCTGTACTCACTCCTAGGATGCTTGTAATGTGGACAAAGTTTTTAAATGCCTAGTAAGGATTACTGGGAAAGCATCTGTCTGGAGAACACTGAGGTGATTGATGTATTTTATGGATGCCTGATTCTAGTATAAAGGAAAACATTTCTTAAAGGAGTAAATGTTTTGCATAATGGGATGAGATTGAACAAGGCTAAGTGCAGGGTTCTGCACTTAGGCCACAACAATCCCAAGCAGTGCTACAGGCTGGGGACAGAGTGGCTGGAGAGCAGCCAGGCAGAGAGGGACCTGGGGGTGCTGGTAGAGAGTAGCTGAAGATGAGGCAGCAGTGTGCCCAGGTGGGCAGGAGAGCCAATGGCCTCCTGACCTGGATCAGGAACAGTGTGGCCAGCAGGAGCAGGGAGGTTATTCTGCCCCTGTGCTCAGCACTGCTCAGGCCACACCTTGAGTGCTGTGTCCAGTTCTGGGCCCCTCAATTCAAGAGAGATGCTGAGGTGCTGGAAGGTGTCCAGAGAAGGGCAGCAAGGCTGGGGAGGGGCCTGGAGCACAGCCCTGTGAGGAGAGGCTGAGGGAGCTGGGGGTGTGCAGCCTGCAGAAGAGGAGGCTCAGGGCAGAGCTCATTGCTGTCTGCAGCTACCTGAAGGGAGGTTGTAGCCAGGTGAGGTTGGGCTCTTCTGCCAGACAACCAGCAGCAGAACAAGGGGACACAGCCTCAAGCTGTGCCAGGGGAGGTCTAGGCTGGATGTTAGGAGGAAGTTGTTGCCAGAGAGAGTGACTGGCATTGGAATGGGCTGCCCAGGGAGGTGGCTGGAGGTGTTGAAGCAAAGGCTGGATGAGGCACTTAGTGCCATGGTCTGGTTGATTGGCTAGGGCTGGGTGCTAGGTTGGGCTGGGTGAGCTTGGAGGTCTCTTCCAACCTGGTTGATTCTATGGTTCTATAGTGTGTTGAAAACAAGAGAGATCTGGCCTCAGCTGAGTCTTAGAAAGGGATACATAATGATGTAACTAAACTTTGAAGCTGTAATTAAAACATATAGTGTGGAACAAATCATTTTTTTTTCCCAAAGCTGTAGTATAGACATGTCTCTGCTGTGTTCACAGAGAAGTGGGGATTTTAGGTTAACACGTGTATATTTTGTGTCATTTGAATTCTTTGCTTATACATTACACATTCCTAATGCCTTCTCCAGCAGGGCTAACAGCTTTGCCTCACAGAGCAGTTAGGGGAGAATTAAGGACACCTAATACCCACTGAAAACTGAAAGAAATATGAGAACACAAAACAATGATGGTTTAATCTTTTAAATAAGAAAAACCCCAAACCAGTACACAGCATCATTCTTACAGTGAAATATTGTGTAGTTGCAGGGGCTCAGTTGCTGTCAAAGCTGAAAAAGGGACTGCACCTTAGATGAAGGCAATTAGGAATTCAAATGCTAGCTTTGCCCGTTCCTGTTAAATGGCAAATGAATGTAAAGGGATGTTGCATGCAAACAGATACTGGAGTCAAACCCTGTTAATGTATTTTTCTTCTGTGCAGATCTCAAAACAATGAGTGAGCGACTCAAGAATAGGTACTACGTGTCTAAGAAACTATTCATGGCAGACTTGCAGCGAGTCTTTACAAATTGCAGAGAGTACAACCCCCCTGAAAGTGAATACTACAAATGTGCCAATATACTGGAGAAATTCTTCTACACAAAAATTAAAGAAGCTGGATTAATTGACAAGTGACACTGTCTTCTTTACAACCAAATAGAGTGCCTAATTTACAGGCAGGAGAAGCTGTTCTATATACGAGTTGTGAGACTTTTTAAGGTTTCCAGAAACTTCTGTTTTAATACTTAGCACTTTTAAAAACCCTTTTTAGTTTTGCAAACCTGTATTATACTGAAGTTACAAAAAACAAAAAAAATATTTTATTAAAATGATTTATAGTGTTATTTAATTACAGAAAAATTTCTTTTGTGTGCCCATTAGAGTATGTTCACTATAGGTTTATCAAGCTACAGCCTCAGAAACCCCACCTGTGGGAAATTGCACGTTTGGGAAGATGAAAATTCCCAAGCAACAGATGTTATATCTTACCTAATGCAGTACCTATTTGATAAATTTTATTATCTTTATGTTTTTTTCCAGCAAACAAGAAAATAGGAAGGGAAAACAACGGGCAGGGGGGGAGGGTGGTGGTGCTCTCAAACAGTTGTTTCTTTGTAGAATCTTTTTATAAGATATTATTTTTAAAAAAAAAAGAAACACTCAGCTGGTTGAGAAGCTGTGAGAGAACAGCCAGTTCTGAACCGTGACTGCCTGTAATCTTTGATAGATGCAAGTTTTTTCTATTAGTTTTGGGTTTTGATAAAATGTTTTACCTGCAAATTGTAATCTCATAACCACTATTAAAGAAAAAAAAAAAAAAAAAAAAAAAAAAAAAAAAAACCAGGAAAAAAAAAATCTGGCTAGATGAGTGATGTCACAGTGACTTGGCTTATGCAGGACATAAGTACCCAAAATAACTTCAGAGAAAGATTTGCATATACTAGACAATTGCAATTGACTTAGTAGAGTTAAGGTTTTGATGTACACTTCATGATTCACCCTATTTACTACTCTTCACTGATGAATTCTTTAGATTATTCAGCAGACATAAGACTGTCATACACAAAAGGATGTATGACAGCTTCTAGCTTCTATACTTGGCTCTGTGGTAAACTGGATTTTCTATCAAGCTTTATTGTAAATGCTTATGAACTGTGATTATTTAGACCCAGGAACATACTAACACTTTACAACTCATGTTAGTTCATATTCAAATTAAGCACTTATATGTAATATTTTGCTGCTTACACTACATTTAAGAGGTACACCTAACTCCCTCATGGAGACCAGTGCAGGCCAAAAAGTTGTTACATTTTCTCATTAGAGTTTGTAACTGTAAATTATAATTGCTTTTATGAAAATCAGATTTAACTTTCATTCTTGGTGTTTATATTTACAGATGGTAAAATTCAATAGTTATAGGACTGAAAAAAAAAAAAACCTAACCAACCAAACCCAGTCCTGTGCTGTGTCAAAGAATATATTCCTGCAAAATGCCTGTGCAATGTTAAATCACAAGTCAGTTCAACCAGTAGATGTCAGGAACCACCTGGTACATAAAGGTATTCAAAATGTCAACACTAGATCTGTCATAGTGTTTTGTATGAGATTAGTCTGACCCACATTTGGATCTATAACAAAGGTACAGTATTTTATTCCAAATAGCCAGTACTGGTTGCTATAATCCTGTTTTGTAGACTAGGCCTACAGATGCACCTGTTAAGCTTGGTATCCTGTGAAATTTTGTTATTTTTTCAGAGTAGATTTTCTTATTGTCTTTCAATCAGATTGTCTCTTCTATATTGAAACATTTGTTTTTTTTCTAATTTAAGAATTAATATTTTCATAGATACTGTGCAATAAAGTTATGGTAGGATATGTGGTTTTGCAAATGCTTTAACAGCTGATGAACTTTACATTTGTAAAATTAATATATTGTACTGGTACAGAATAGTTTTAAATTATATATGTACAAAAAACTATTTTGGTCTCTACTAGTTCTTGCACAACTGTATACATGGAAGCAATTTCACAAATGAAAACAGTGACTCTACCAGAGTGCAGTCATGGTGCACTGGAAAATATGGAAAAAAGCCTTGAGTTCACTGGGAATGTGGTGTGTAAAGCTGAGCACTCAGCATGGAAAACTCTGACCTTTCCAACTCATCTTCCCAGCTCCTTACTGAGCTGCACAGTGCTGTTACTTCTCTCTCCTCCACATGTTAAACAAGTCTTTGTCTTAGCTTTTCAATGTTTTGATTTTTTGTCTCTGGTGGGTAATTTGGCAGAGATTAAACCCTCTTGAGTTCCAGTTGGTGGTGGGTGCTGAGCTTAAGTCCTCATTTATACCCAAGGGGACCTTTAACATGACTTTACATCTTCAGGAACAGAATTAAGACTCACAAGTGCCCAAAAGGGTTTGACAGGCTGCAAATAACTACTGCAGTGATCAAGTGATGGTGGTGCAAACAAGATGGGAGCTGGGCCAGCAGCTGTGTCCCTCTGTGGCAGCCATGGCAGGGAAGCAGGCAGCAGCTTCTCAGGGCAGGCTGGCATGGCAGCTAGCATCCTCCCCCCAGCAGACAGGTCTCAAGCAACCCCCCAGGCCATCTCTTAAGCTATTCTCACACCTTGCCTCCAAGCAGCTGCCACCTGCCCTGATTGGCCGGCAGAACAGACACCTAAAGCCACCTCCGGGGTGCTCAAATCTGCCGTGTCCAGATGTTTCTGCCACCTTCCCCACCAGGGAGGCCACAGGGTCCCAAGTCTCACCACAGGGTCTCCCAAGCTCCAGGCCCCCCCTTGACGACAATTTTCTCTCAAAGATCTGAGAGAAATGATTTATTTCATACAAAGTATGAAACTCTTGAAGCTTAGTCATCCTCCCAGAAAAGGCCAAACCCAGACCCACAACACTTCTCTGTGTTCCTTGTCCATCACCATCTGTAACAGCTGTTACAGACATTTGCTGAGAGAAAATAGAATTTGAAGTTCAAGCACAATGATTTAACTCCTACAGAAGTTATAGAATTTAATGGCAATGCCCAGGAGCTACAGTTTTAGAATATAAATAGAAGGTTAAGTTTCCAAAGGCTGTGTTGTGAACAAATATTTTCAAACACACAGCAATAATAAAAGCTAAAGAAGTTACTCAGTAAAACATCAATTAGCAATATGTAGTACTGAAAGGGAGAGATCTGTTGAGATGGGGCAGGCAAGGCAGGCAATCCTGCAAGATGAACCTGTGCTTTTGTCCTTGCCAGTTACTTTGAGTGTAATTTTCCTCTCTGTATTGATGGATCCTGTGATACTTAGGAACACTTAGGTGTTTCTCAAGCAGAAAAAAAAACAACACACCACTCCTTTAAATGCTTTACAACCCTGTAATTGCACTGGACAGTTTGTAACAGTGTTCTCCTAGCATATTGTGGTAACCAAATGGGTAACAGTTCAGATGTGCCATATCTTCCTCTGATAAAAGGCACTTGGTAAAGCAGGAGTGAAATTATGAAATCCCCTAATAGCAGTTTATGTTGCACTCCACCAAAGCAGAGCACTGTTCAAGTTTCAGAGATAACCAGATAGGAACAATGTAAATTTCAGGTGATCACACTTGTGGCAGTACCAACCAACCCTAAATTACTGTTTTTGAGAGCTCCAGCTACATGATCAAATTACGACTGGCAGTCTCACTTCTAGAAGTAGTGCTTGTGCCACATTATGATGGGGAAGGGAGTACACAGACTTGCTGACATCACTACCCTTGAAGCGAATATGGAAATGGTGCAAAAATAACACTGATCAACTCCAAGCTGCTTCTAAACACTATTACATTTATTGTAAGCTTCAATTTGAAACCACAACCATTACCTAGACAAGATATCTACAAGCATTATCAGAAAAAGCAAAACACCACCACCACCAAGAAACCCCACCAAAAAAAGTATGAAAAATGTAATGCAGAGTTGCCCACTCTGAGAAGAGTTTGCTTTTCTAACTAAGGTAAGTCCGTTCAGTCTTGCATACTCTGTATCATTAAAAACAAGTCACCACTTTAAAAATCAACCCTCATTACCTTTATATCCTAAATATCAGGCTCAGAAATAATGACATGTTTGTGTAAGATACTATGACTAATGGTTTTGGTATCATAACTAGGTATCAACGACATCCAACAAATTTCTCAATGTATTTTGACAGTGATCCTTTCCTCCGAGAAGAGCCTTTGGAATGTTTTTTCTGCTTGAAAATTGGAGAATGCAGAAAATGTGTATCTGTAAATGGATCTCCTCTTCTGAGTTTCCTATTAAAAAAAAAACACAACACACCAGAAGACAAACAAACAGGTCACTTGAAACATGACTTTACAGCTAGGAAGTTAAATTTCACATGAACTGTTGTGTATTAGAGACCCCATTTGGAGTCCTGTGTGCAGTTCTGGAGCCCCCAGCACAGGAAAGACATGGAAGTGTTGGAGCAGGTCTAAGAGGCCATGAAGATACTCAGAGGGCTGCAGCAGCTCTGCTCTGAGGACAGGCTGAGAGAGTTGGGGCTCTGCAGCCTGGAGAAGGCTTCCAGGAGACCTTAGAGTAGCCTTCCAGTATCTGAAGGGGGCCTACAGGAAGGCTGTGGAGGGATTATTGACAAGGTCTTGCAATGACAGGACAAGGGGCAATGGGTTTAAACTGGCAGAGGGGAGATTGAAACTGGATGTTAGGAGGAAGTTCTCTACAGTGAGGGTGGTGAGACACTGGCACAGGTTGCCCAGGGAGGTGTTCAAGGCCAGACTGGACAAGGCCTTGAGTGACCTGTCTAGTGGGAGGTGTCCCTGCCTATGGCAGGGGGTTGGAAGTAGATGATCCTTGAGGTCTCTTCCAACCTTACCATTCTATGATTCTATGATTAACTAACACTGGATCTCTCAATGTTTTAAGAGCTTACTTCCAATATTTAAATAATTCCTTTAAATCCTCCATGTGATAGAATATAATGAACTTTATATCAAACAAGAAAGTAAGATACCTACCCTGCAATACTTGGCTCTTTATAGTTCACAGTAAGAGTACAGCTTCGCTTGCGTTTTGGAGATTGCAGTCCTTCACCTTCTGGGGCAGCAGCTGCATTCCCAGTGCCAGGGGGCAATAAAGTGGTGTTGGTAACATCACAAAGATGACTACGAGAAGGCTCAGAAGGCTGCCCTAAGGAGAAATTTGCCACACTTGAGAAAATTCAGGCAGGCCAGCTTAAAAAAGAATGTCAATGAACAAAGTAGATGTTAAGTTCCTCTAAGCTATGACTATTATCTTCACCTTTCCATTTAAAAATACATAAAAGAATAAAAAAATATTCAGGATTTTAATTTGGAAAAAGTAACACTAAGCAGTGCCACACAGTCCAATTTGTTATTTACTTCTCTTGATTTATGCTCTTGTTCTCCTCATTCTCAGCTTTAATACATCATTAAACACATCTAAAATACAGTATTTAATTGTTGACTAATTTCTTAAAACTTATCTTTCATTCCAACGTCTGCTGAGGAAAAAGCAGACAGAAGAATGAATTTTTGTAACATTGTTTGCATTTGTAAAAAATAAATAAAGCCTAGAATGTGTCATCTAAAGGTAACAAAACTAAAGCAGTTAGAGAGTACTTTCCACACTTACTAACAAACTTGTCACTTGATTTATTGCTGTCAGTTTTTTTGTCATTATTGAGTTTCAGCTCACGCTGTGCCAAACACCTTTTAGACCTCCGTCTTGCATGGACTGGTGCTGCATCTTCCTTGTCCACTGCACTTTTCCTCTTCCTTGATTTATTCTTGTAAGGCTCATATAGGCTATCATCTGAATCTTCTTCCATATCACTTGACTCAGTGTTGTTAGTTTCAGATAAGTATTCTTTGTCATCAGCAGTATCTGTGTCACTCCCCTTTTGTCGAAAAGGTGTAACATGGACCCACTCCTCAAAAAGGAAGTCATAAGCATCACCAGCTTTAGGAGTCTCTTTACTCTGTCTTCTTTTGGGTCTTTGTCTGGAAGTACTTTTAGACTGCTGCAGTCTTTCCTCCTGAGACTTGTTTTTCCTTCCTTGACAGTCTTCTCTGCTTTTACACTCATGTTGTTTAAGACCTGAATTATTTAAGTTGAACTGTGCAGTTTCAGAAGGTCTCTGCCTCAACACCAGCTCTGAGCCTACCTTGTTTTCATTCAACAGAGAAGTATCCAAGTTTATGTTTTCTACAGTACACTCCTCTAGGTTCTCCTCAAGTATAATTTCATCATATTCAGAAAGCTCTTTTGTTGAATCAGGTGCTTCTGGATGGTCCAAGATACCAGTGCAAAGTTCATTGTGATTTCTCATCTTTCGAAAGTGACACCTGGTAGACACACTTTTTGGTAACACGTTACTGAATCCATCCTCTCCACCTGAAGAAACATTTTCCAGCTCTGACCCTATGTGGTTCAGATCGAAGTCAGCTGTTTGCCCTTGTAAATGAAGAGAAAAAGTCATACTAAAGGTGAATAGTAACAACCTGTTAAGGTTTTGTGCAAGTTCTGAACCTGTAAAAAAATGAAGACTTTTCCTAGAATTTCCCAACAGAGCTGCAAAAGTCAGTATTTGGTCAGGTACTACTGCATAACTATTAAACATCTAACCCCAACTGCTTTAGGATTTTCCTCTAAACAGTTTTGTTTGGAAAGGTTATCTACAGGTCATTTATTTATCTCAGTATTTTGCTTTGTTAGCCATTGTTGATTTCATAAACGATAATGCATTACTAAAGGCAACTTTAATCCTGAATGATAATGAAACTGGCATATAGAAGATGAAGCATTTTCAAATTCCTCTCCCATTTTGCTAGGCATCTTCATTCAAGAAGTTTACCAGTTGCCAATATAATAGCTGAGCTTTATGATAGTAAGTGGAAAGTTATTTGACAGTTGCTTCAAGAGCAGCAATTACATTTTAAATGTACACTAAAACACTTCCCCCAACTCACAACAGAGCAAAATAAAACACTTCGACTTAGTTACCTTTGATTAAGCAAATGGCATTGTCTGATTCCTCAAAGATCCCTGACAAAGACTGACTCTGCTCATTTCTGTCCCTATCAATGTCCATCCCACGTGGAAGTACTTGATCATCTCCATCAGCACACTGTAGAGATACTCTACAAAGGTAATAAAGTATTTACTGAAGAGCAATGAATTTTATGACAATTAACTACTTCATTACACTGGGATTTCCCCCCCTCCATTCTCCAATCAGAAAATTAAGCTTACTCTAACAGAATTTTCAAATGGAAGCATTGAAAGACACTTACACTGAATGTGTTTGTCCTGCAGCATTGGCACTGTTTTCAGGAATGGATGAACACACTCTCTGATTCTGTCAACAAATCAAATCTTGCTGTGACTAGATGGCTGCAACAAGCTCACGCCAATATACAAATTTTAGACAACTACCAAATTACTCAAATTATGCAATACAGCCCTTGACTTTTTTTTTTTCTGGCTGGCTAACACCAATTGCTTGTGGGACTTCACGTGCTCAGTTCTTGCAAGTCATCACCAGCCCAACAAGTAACAGATAGGGGAAGGAACTATGAGGATGGAAAAGGAAACAAGCCACATAAGCACAGAAAATGAGGGTGCCCTTAACACCTGGTAGCAGAGCTTCAGTCTCAGAAACAACCCACTACACACTCTCACAGTGTGGGCCTCGTGTCATACTGCAAACCCTGGGACTACTTGTACTGCTAAGGCTCAGATCTCAAAATTGTGCATCTGTGCTGGAGGATGTAAGAGGAAAAAATAACAGAAATCCTGCTGATCAAGAGAAAAGGATACTTACTACACCTATGGAACACAAATTCTTCGCTGGACCAAGGACATTAATCGAATCCAGTAAGTTCTGAGAAACTTTGGAGATTATTTCGTTCAAGGCTAACAGCTGCTTCTAAGGGACAAAGAACAAACCCAACACTGTTACTGTCATACTCTAGTATTAACAACCAACACAGTAACTTGTCAGTGATATTAAGAAGTTATGATAGTGAGGACAGAGATGACTAAATCATGAAGATACTCATTACAGAATCATAGAATGGTAATGTTGGAAGGGACCTCAAGGATCATCCAGTTCCAACCTCCTGCCATAGAGGCAGGGACACCTCCCTGGGGTGGTACTAGTACAGGTCACTCAAGGCCTTATCCAACTTGGCCTTGAACACCTCCAGGGAGGTCAGGTACCTTTCAACTGTGACAAAAAAAATAAGATTCACAGAAGACAGATTTTAATGAAAGATGAAAGAATAGCCAGGGAGGGGAAAAAAAATTACCAGATTAGGTGAAATGATTAAAAAAAACCCCAAACTTTTTCTATATATTGAGCTTTTTAGGAAAGATAAATATGAGTGGATTGGTGCAGATTCTGATGTTCAGTTTTATAAAAAAAGGTTAATATTAAAAATACCTCAAGTCCCTGTGCTTGCTTGAGCTTAAGATTTCGTTGCAAATCAAACATCTGAACCTTCAGGTCTTGATTGTCTTTGCTTAAATGAAGGATAAGAGCCTCAGCATCCCTCAGTTTGAGCTTTTCTTCTTGCAAAGCCAGAGCTAGAGCTCTGTTGTTTGCTTGGATATTCTTCATTTGCTTGGACCTGTTGACTGTAACTACAGCAGTAAATATTGTATATTGGTTTAAAAAGAAAACAACAAGTTCAGAAAGCTATTAAAATATGTTAAGCATCTTACTTGGTATGTTGCACTTCGTACTGGAGACCTGGCTAATTTTACCCAACCGTGACCATTTCTGGATTCTTTTCTCTTTCATTCGTTCTTTTATATCACTCAGAGTGTCTTTGAAGGGTTTTTTCAAGTGCTCAGCCATCTTCTCTACCTTTAGAAATAGAGGAAGTGAAGAAGTCATTCAAGTGACGGTACACGACACTTCCCAGTGCCGAAAAGAAAGGCACAGAGAAGCAAAAGTCAAGCTTAGGGCATGCTGAGTACACGCACAGAGACCCACAGCTGTGAAGTCTCACTGCTATTTCCAAGGCAGTTTCTGCGGTGGCTGCCGTCGCTACAGCCTGTTATCTGAACCGCCCAGGGCCGTGCCCGCCGCGCACACCAACCGCACGTCTCAACACACTCGCATCGCGTCTGCGGGTCAGAGGAGGGGTAAGAGGTGCGCGTGTGTCCAAAGCGGGCCCTTCTCGTCCTTTACGCTGAAGGCCCCCATGACACCCGCCCATCCCCGCTCAGTCATACCTCCTCTGAAGGGCGTACACAGCACTTATCACTCGCCACGCACCGCTGCGCGACCCGCACACCGAAGCGATCCCGAACTCGGCCTCCCCACAGCCCGGCAGCTGCCGCCGGCTGTCTCCTGGCGCCCGCCGCTCAGCCCTAGCTGACTGCGCTCATGCTCGGGCCGGTAGGGCCTCTCCGACGCGCGACGGGGCAGTTAGGAACCGCTCCTTCCCCGCGTTCAAAACCCTCCGCCTCGCCCTCCCATTGGCGGCGCCGCTGTGGCGTAGCGGCGCGACCGCCGCACTCCCTCGCGCTCTGCGCCTGCGGCGGAGGCTCTACGCACTGCGTGTCGTCATCACGCCGAGGCGATGGGGGCCTGCGCTGCCGCCCGCTTGCCTGCCGTTGGCTGCCGCCCGCTTGCCTGCCGTTGGCTGCCGCCGGCTGCCGCCGGCTGCCGCCTGAGCTCGGGCTCAGTGTCCTCTGCCCTGTCCCTGTGCGTTCACTCCTGTAAAGCCTGAAATTAAAATACTATGAAAGCTGCCGAGACAAACCTGTGTTCAGCCTAAGTGTCAATTTAACTCTTACACTAACCCTAATCCCTAACCTGAACCCTAACTGTAACCATTAATGATTGACCTTAACTGACCTCCAGCCCTGACCCATAACCGTAACATCTAACCCTAAACTCTAGCCCCTAAACCTAACTGAAGCAGCAATGCTAAACCACTAACCCTAACTGTAACACCTAATGTGAGAATAACCCTAACCTCTAAAGCTAACCCAAACACCTAATTTAAACATAACCCCAACCCCTAAACCTAACCCTAACTTGAACCCAAACCCTAAATGGAACCCCTAACCCTAATGCTAATCCTAATCCCTAAACCTATCAATAAGATTAACCCTGACCCTAACTGCAAACCTTAACCCCTAATTAAACCATAATCCCTAAAGCTAACCCTAACCATAAGGCACCAACCCTACAGCCTTAACTGTAACACCTAAACCTAATCCTAACCCCTAAACGTAACAATAACCCTGACCCTAACCCAAACCCTACCCTGAATCTGATCACCAACCCTATCCCTAGTTGTAACTCCTAGCCCTAACTGGAAACTTAATCCAAACACCAAGCTTAACCCTAGCCATAACTGCTAATACCTTACCCTAATATTAAATCCCACCCCCTAAACCTAACACTAACCATAATCATCGGGCACCAACCCTGAAACCTCAACTGTAACCCCTAACGTTAACCCTAACCTTAAACCCCCATCCCTGACTTATAACCCTTAGCCCAAACCCTAACCATAACCCTAACTCTAAAACTAGCCTTAACCCTAACCCTGACGTCTCTCTAAACATGATATGAAATTATCTTATTGAACTTAACTTCCGGAGCATTTGGGGGATGGGGTGAGTTTTTTGTTGATTGGACTTTTTTTCTTTAGTTGCTTGTTTCTGTTTCTCTTTGCTCTCCTCAGACCCCATTTGGAGTCCTGTGTGCAGTTCTGGAGCCCCCAGCACAGGAAGGACATGGAACTGTTGGAGAGGGTCCAGAGGAGGCCACAAAGGTGCTCAGAGGGCTGCAGCAGCTCTGCTGTGAGGACAGGCTGAGAGAGTTGGGGCTGTGCAGCCTGCAGAAGAGAAGGCTTCCAAGAGACCTTAGAGTAGCCTTCCAGTATCTGAAGGGGGCTCCAGGAAGGCTGGGGAGGGACTATTGACAAGGTCTTGTAACACCAGGACAAGGGGCAATAGGTTTGAACTGGCAGAGAGGAGATTGGAACTGGATGTTAGGAAGAAGTTCTTTACTGGGTGGAGTGGCTGCCACACCAGAAGGCTTTGCTGGCATTCAGAGAGACTTAGGCTGGGGGATTTGGCAGGAAGAAATGTAATGAAATTCAACAAGGGCAAGTGTAAAGTCTTGCGCCTGGGAAAGAACGACCCCAGGGATCAGGATAGGTTGGGGACTGACCTGTGAGAAGGCAGTGAAGGGGAAAAGGATTTGGGGGTCCTAGTAGATGGGAGGGTGAGCATGAGCCAGCAATGTGCTCTGGTGGCCAGGAAGGCCAATGCCATTCTGGGGTGTATTAGAAGGGCTGTGGGTAATAGGTCAAGAGTGGTTCTCCTGCCCCTCTTCTCTGCCCTGGTGAAGCCACATCTGGAGTACTGTGTGCAGTTCTGTGCCCCTCAATTCAAGAAGTTCAGGGAGCTGCTTGAGAGAGTCTAGCGCAGAGCCACAAAGATGATTAGAGGGGTGGAACATCTCTCTTACAAGGAGAGCTTGAGGGAGATGGGGCTCTTTAGTTTGGTGAGGAGACTGAAAGGTGACCTCATTCATGTTTATAAATATGTAAAGGGTGGGTCCCAGGAGGCTGGAGCCAGCCTCTTCTTGGTGATGCCCAGTGCCAGGACAAGGGCAAATGGGTGGAAGGTGAGGCATAGAAAGTTCCATGTAAAATGAGGAATTTTTTCTTTCCCTGTGAGGGTGACACAGGACTGGAACAGGCTCCCCAGGGGAGTTGTGGAGTCTCCCCCTCTCGAGATATTCAAGACCTGCCTGGATGTGTTCCTGTGTGGTCTGTTATAGGTGATCCTGCTCTGGCAGGGGTGTTGGACTGGATGAGCTTTTGAGCCCCTAACATTCTGTGATTCCTTGAAATGTAATTTAGAATTTTTTAGAGGGCTCTTATGAGAGGAGTTGATAATCCCATCCTTGCTGAAAAATATTTTTAAAACTCTGCTTGGTTTCAATAACAGGACACATTTGTGTGGCCAGATGATTGAACTCATTGTATGTACTTTTTCACTTGTCTGTTGTGATCAGCTGTGGAGGACAGAGAAGCAGCCATGATATACAAGCTTCTATTGATGCAGACAGCTGGATAACTCCCAGATACCCAACTTAAATACCTCACTCATATTTTCAGCTGTCTCGTGTCCAGCTCTGCATCAGACAGTTGCAGTGATGATGTTTATACCATATGGTTTTAACAGTCAGAGTAACTCAGTCAGGTTAGGGTAGCAGGTATGACTCATATTTCAGTGCCTGTATCAAAGCAAGATACAGAGGTGGAAACTACAATGTCTGCAATGCAGTGCACACTGTGAGGACAAAAGAAGTATACAGAATATATTATGTGTAATGCCAAATGAATGAATGCTGCAAAATGTTATTTGTTAGAGGACATGCTTAGAAGTGCTTCTTGCACTCCCTTCCTTTATCTGGAGAGTGAGACTGGTTAATGGCACGCAGGTTTGTCATGTTTTCTGTTACCTTTGGAGTTGGGCAAGGTCATTTACAATCCTGTGGCTTTCTGGGTCAGTTTTGTTCTCTTTTCTTGTGAGTTGCACACTCATGCTGCCTTGCAGGGCTTTTCTCCTTGACCATGGGATAGCTCATTTATGAACTACCTTCAAACTCTTCAGTTCTAATCAGTTTTGAGTAGGATATATGTGGCTGTCATCAGCTTGGAAGGGTCAGATCAGGAGTTATATGAGAGCTGAGGGTACTGCAAGATGCTGATGCTCCCACTGCTTCCTTGAAAACAGAAGAGCAGCAAACATATTTTTTAAAGAAACTGAAACAGACTTCTCTGAGAAAAAAGGTCTTGTCATAACTTCATCAAGTTTGGCTGAAATTCCTGTAGTAATAATAAGCTGAAAAGATTTTTCCAATGAGACAATAGTCCTTCAGCAAGGTTAAAAAGAATTAGGAGCATTGTCTGGGTGTCATTATTTTTTTGGTATGTTCATATTCTTTATTTCTTTGATATTTCAGAAAGATTTATCAAATTTGACTTAGACTGCTAAAGTTCAGACCATTTAAGGTTATTAGTAGTATACTCTAAGAGTTGTTAGTAATATATTCTAAGTTATCCCTAACCATGTTCTAATTACTATTGTTATATTTTTCTTTCTTAGAAATACTTCAGTCTACTTAACTAAAAGGGGGAAAACCAGGATGAGTTAACTGAATCACCAGACAACATGTTTCACTGAACTAGAATGAATACTCTATAAATCAGCATACCTACATTATTTGTGTCAGTGTCTTTTTATGTATATATATATAGAACCATAGAATGGTAAGGTTGGAAGGGACCTCAAGGATCATCCAGTTCCACCCCCCTGCCATAGGCAGGGACACCTCCCACTAGTACAGGGCACTCAAGGCCTCCTCCAACCTGGCCTTGAACACCTCCAGGGAGGGAGCAGCCACAACCTCCCTGGGCAGCCTGTGCCAGTGTCTCACCGCCCTCGCTGCAAACAACTTCCTCCTAACATCCACTTTCAATCTCCCCTCTGCCAGGTTAAACCCATTGCCCCTTGTCCTGGCATTGCAAGACCTTGTCAATAGTCCCTCCCCAGCCTTCCTGTAGCCCTCTTCAGATATTGGAAGGCTACTCTAATGTCTGGTCTCTTCTCTCTCAATTATTAATCATCTAAATAAAAATAAGGAGGTGAAAAATTAGCGTCTTGATACATTCATGAGAGAGATTCTAGAGAGAAATGTATAAGGCCATGTTGGACGAGGCCTTGAGTGACCTGTACTAGTGGGAGGTGTCCCTGCCTGTGGCAGGGAATTGGAACTGGATGAGCTTTAAGGTCTCTTCTAACCTTACCATTCTATGATTCTATATGCAATGTTTATTATATGGGCCAGATAGAGCTGTCCCTTCCATTACAGATATAATTAGAAATACTCTGATGTATGTACTCATCCGAGTTGCCACAAAATCTTTTCTTTCAGTGCCAGGGAAGATCTATCCAAAACCCTGTAAGGGGACTTAATCTCGTGGCACCATTGCAACAATACAAGGGCCAATCTGAAATCTTGAAACTACATGGGTATAGTGAGCAAAGGAGGAATCAAGAGTCAATAAAGTGGCTATCGACATTTTCTCAGTGTTTCCAATGAGCATATATCTCGATTCCATCATACTGTCAGTTGCCCAGAACCCTGCCTTTCTCCAATACACAGCAGTTACAGGGAATGCAGTCGAAAGCAACCTCCTCCCCTTCAAAGTTTGTACCCCTAAATTTCATACCAACCTCTGCCTCACATTAGTGAAGTGAGACTTTCACCTGTTTCTGGGTTTTAAGCAAGTAAACTGGTGTGGGGTTGTTGTTGTGTTTTTTTTAAAGTTTTAAAAATTATTTAACTGTTGAATAGAATATTTACTAACCAAACTTTCATTATTTTTTTTTTCCTTATAGTGTTTATATAAATCTGGCTTTTCACTATTACCCATTTTTTTTCCTGATGTACTGGTTTGAGGCTA
>VWYK01073463.1:8095-28732 GCA_013399775.1 Semnornis frantzii
AGCGACCCTCGCCGGGCCGGCCCCCGGGCCGGGGCGGCAGGAAAGCGCCGCAGAGCCCCTGCCGGGGAGCTCGCCGCGCTGCCCCCGGGACGCGCACGCTGGGCTCTTGGCTTTCCTCTCGACTTCAGGCCGGGGGTTCCTGCCCCTCCGGCTGCGTCTCCTGGCCTGGGCGAGGCTCTTAACTTGGGCAGTGGCAGCGGCGCTGAGGATGTGACCGGGCACCGTGGGGTGGGGATGGAGGACAGCCTGTTCTCTTCGTTAAACGACAAAGGGTAGTCTGCTAGAAATAAAGGTTTTCCTAAAAAAATGCAGGAGAGAAAACAGTTGTCCTAGGAGCTGCTGGCCCCGAAGAGCTGAGATCTAACACAAAATTCCCTTGCAGTTCCTGTTACCTTGAAAGCCTTGTTATGCTCTGCAAATTCAGAGCAATGGAATGGGAATTTAAGAACAAAATTAATTTCTGATGTGATAAATTCTAGTATTTACTTTATCCTTGTAAGGACCTCTAAATATTTTTGCTATTATTGTATGTCTTACACTATAAACAAAGTTGCTTTTAAAATGCCAGCATGGGGCTGACTGCTAGATGGCAAGGATGCATCTTGCACCTTTAAAAGTATGATTTTTCTAGTATAAATATCTCAGCTCTGACGCTGGAACAATCTAGAGCAGCAAACATGACGATGATCTGCATTCAGAGGGTTGGGTTTTTGTTGGGGTGGATATTTTGGTCCATGTTCGTACCTCTTTACAGCCCTGACAGGTTTAGCTGTGTCAGCAGTCGTGGAGGTGGGCTTGACCTTGCAATCGCCTCCAGAAGCGCGTGGCAGTTTCTTCAGACTTTTTTCTCCTGTCTGCTCCACCTTCCTTAGACCCGGGGAACCCTTCCCCAGCGGCTGCCGCCTCCTGCAGGGTTGTACACGACGAGAGAAGGCTGCTCTGGCCGAGGCAGTTGGGGCACCCTGTGCAGCAGTGCCCTCTAGCCCTGCGTGGGAGGCGTGGATTTGGGAAAAATGTGCTGGGAGCTGCTGAGAAAACTCCCTGGGTTTGGAACTTTTTTTTGTTGTTGGGTTAAATGTAGCTGCTGATCTAGATCCTTCGCCTCTACTGACAAGTGCTGCATAATTCTGTAGAGCTGCAGTCAGCTCCTGGGCTTTTTTTATGCTGCTTGACAGGCTTTATGTGGGCTTGGTGCTAAGGAGTTATCGCTGACCTCAAATTCCTTGATAGACAATCTGTTGGCTTTGGAAATTCCAGGAGAGTTGAAGAAAGACGATGCAGTGCAGGTGTGCAGTGTCCTGCTATAAGTGTTTATCAGCCTTTGGGCTGCTCTTCGCCCCTCTGTTTCGTGCTGGTTGGGTACCCAGAATTGAAGAGTGCAGTTTCTGTTGGGCTCTTACAAGCGATGTCTTCTTTTCCAGGGGGTTGCCACCACCGCAGCAGCAACAGATGCTGAGCTTACGGGCAACAAACCAACCATCGCTGCTCAGTGCCAACCCCATGCTTCAGCGGGCCCTCCTCATGCAGCAGATGCAAGGTAGGGTTGTTATGGGAGATGCTGGCGTGCTGGAGTTGTTCAACATCATCCCTCACGGACTGAGCCGTAGGATGGCTATTTCTTGCTAGACCTTTGCAGTCCTTGCATTTGGGGGCTCCTTTGTCTTTTTTTTCTTTTCTCTCTTCAAATTTGTCCATAGCTCACATCAGAGAGGTTCTTCAGTTGTTGAAAATCTCATGTGACCAACTGTTCAGAACCAGTAGGAGGCATCAGGTTAGATACTAAATGCAGCCTTCCATCTTAGACCTGGTGGAGTACTTTTTCATCTAATCTCTGTATATAAAATACTTAGGTTGGTTTATCATTTGTCTGTCTTGGTTGGAAGATTGAAACAGTTTAATTCCTTGTCTGTTACATGCGCACTAACCTTGTTTGCAGTAGGTGCTTGTCCCTGTCGAAACTCAGTGCGGTATAAATCAGTGAAGTATATTGTGGTGGAAAAGGGTTCAGGTTTCTACTGTCCTGTGAAATTTCAGTTCCCTGCAGTGGTTGCCATTGATGTGGGAAATGTCACTGTTCTTCCATCGCTGTGTCTCCACAAGTGGATTTTTTTTCTTTTGCCAGATGTGATGTTTTCAAAACAGAGGTCTAAAGCTGCCTTCTTAAGAGCATTGCTAACATAAAGATACTAGAAATTATTTCTGCTCGTGTCTTAACCTGACAACTTCTTTCAACACACAAAATCAGTACCTGGGATAGTTTTGAAGTGCCTAATTAAATGCCTGCAGTTTGTATCTTTGCTGTAGACCATGCCCAGATGTGAAGACAATAGGTTTATTCCGTATGTCGTTAGCTCTCCTTTTGTTCTCTCTTGCCCATTTAACTAGAGGGCTCTCTAGTGACTCCAGTGGCTGGCTCTCTACAGATCTCTCAGTGAAACTGAACTGACAGTGCAAAGGGACATGCCATACTCCTTTCAGATGTTTGATGTTAGCATATCCTGACCTTTGCCCTAAAACAAAATCTCTTACTGAGAAGTTGTATTTAAGGAGAATGGCAAGGGCCTGAGGTACACTAGATAGATAAAGTATGCCGATGAGCACTCTACGTGCACTTGGCCTTCTTGTCAGACCTACATGCTCAGCTGAGTTGTGACTTCTCTTTGAAGAGCCCACACCAGCTAGCCATCAGCAACAGGTATGGTGGTTGCCCTGTCCAGTGTGCTGCTGCTTAGGGATCTGAAATTTTTGGTCCCTCAGTTTCGGGTTAGGTGTAAGAATATCTAATGCTGTAGCACTTTTACCTGGGAAACATCAGCATCAATAATTCATTGAATATATGTGGCCTCAGCAGTGGGAATAGGAAAAGATAACCACTTAAAACTGAAATGAATGTGTGGTTCTGTAGAGGTAGTGAGCTGAGAGCAAAGGATGATTGCTTGCCTTACAGACCTTTTAAATACAGCTGTGTCTTTTTACAGTAGGAGGTTATTCATGGTAGGTAGTAAGGGATTAGATTATTTTTAAAGACAACATAAAGCAGGACTTCCTGTTGTGTTGCAGGCTTTAAATAATGTAGCTTGGTTATTTAGACTTCAGCTACCTGCCTCCAAACTTGCTGCCCTCCTTTCACTGCTGCTAAAAAGCCAGAGTATGCTCCAGACCGAGGGAGAGGTTAAACCCTGGCAGTAGAAATCCAGGTTCCCAGTGGACAGCTTCTGAGGGTGTAGCTGAGGTATCTGAGCACTTCGATTCGCTCACCTTTGAGATGAGGACTCTGATCAGAGATGGGTGAGACTTGGTTAACAGCCTGTGGGTGCTGTTCAGAACAGAGTACTGGAACTCACAGGGTCCTGGCTGTCAAAATTTAGTGTGACATGTTCAGCTTGCATGACAACCAGGTGGTAGAGAGGCCTGGAAGCTTTTATTTGTAAACTCCAGTGTTGGAGCCTCCATACTATGGTGTGAGATGCCAGCTGGACAGAAATGGGGTGGATTTTTGTGACCTCCTTGCAAGCAGAAGCACTGGGGTGCTCAGGTCAAATAATTGCTCTAATGATCGTAACCTGCTGTGACCATTACAATCAAACATAGGAATAGTTGCTATTGACCAAGTATAGCCCTCTTCTGGGGGCTGAAGAATGCCCAGTGTGGCACAGCAGCACTTCCCTTCTGGCTGCTGCGGCTTTGGATGGCAGCTTTCCTGTGTGCCCTGCAGGGTGCTGATGAGCTGTGTTTGCCTTTGCAGGGAACCTGCGTGGATTTAACATGACAGCGCCAACGCTGCAGCAGTTCTTCCCTCAGGCTACAAGACATTCCCTCCTGGGGCCGCCACCTGTTGGGGTCTCCTTAAAGCCCACTCGGTTGGGGTTCCCCAGCCTCCCCTTCCAGCGGCAGAACCGGACCTTCCGCAAGGTGGGCTTATGGCTTCCAGCTGCTGGAGAGCTTTGTGCTGCTTTTGCACCTCTGTGGCTTGGCTGTGGTGTAGGAGGACAGGGCTGGAGAGAGCCTTAGAAGTAACTGTTTTGCACCATGCTGCTGACAGAGAAATAGAGGAATAAGCTCATCCCTAAGGTTCCCATGGTCCATATTTACACTTACAATGCAAAGGTTTCTTGTTGCTTCTTGCCCCAGAGAGAATTTCTCGCAGGAGAGCTGCTTAAACCTAAGATATAAAAAGAGCTTTTGGAATTACTAGCTTCAAAGTAGTTCAAAGAAATCCTGGCTGAGTGCTTTCCCCTTCACAGAGGCCAAAGTTCTGGCTCATTAGCCTTCCCAAATGCTTTTTTGTTCTGGTGAATTTTAGATTTTTTTTTTATTTTTTTTTTAAAAACTTGTCTGTTTCCACCATTAAGGCCTCTTTTGTATCCTGGAAATGATTCTTGGATTAATTGACCGTACTTCCCTCCTCTTGGATTATTTTGGACTATCCTTTTTACCTGCCTGTGTACCTCTTGCCTGAGTCCCTCTAAAGCAGCTCTACTCTCTTGAAGCAGCTGCATCTGTTTTAAGCCCTGGAAAAGTGTCCTGGGCGCCTGTGGAGTTCAATTGCCTTGCTCTGTTGAACCATGTAGGCTTGCCTGGCGCAAGGCAGTCTTGTAAGCCTTCTATCCCCCTCTAGTTTGTGTGCTGGAGTTCCTCCTCCTGCCCTGCAGTAACTCCAGTGCTTTGGGCAGTGTGTTGGCTTTGAGGAAGGACCAAGAGCCAGCAGTGACTCTCTGCCTGTTGCAGGACTTCCAGAGGGCCCCTGACAGGAAGCGAGAGCTTGATCCTGGTTCTTCGTCTCAGACACAAGGTGATGAGAAAATGGAATTCCCAGAAGGAATGCAAACAGGGTCAGAGCAGAACAACTCCTTGCCATCCACAGGTAAGAGGGAGCTTGTAGCAGACAAATGCTACTAGACATTAGAAGCTCCTCTTGCCTGTTCCTACAGCAAGCTGGAAATGGCAGCAGTCTTTATCGGTCCCATTCCTCTGATTTTGAACGCTTGGGCTGCCTGTGACAGCTCTCTACTTCAGAGATCCCTTTTCCCTGGGTGTTTTTGGGCTTGATAAGCTAGCTCCATCTCCCATGGAAAGGTCTCAGAAGTCATTTTGACTTCAAGCCCCATTTTAAGATGGAGAGGAAAAAAGAAAACTGTTTTGAAATTAAAGCTTCCCTACTGCCTCCGTACCCATGCTGAACTCGACATCTGATGGAGTCAGACACGTGAAGCAGAACCAGTTGCAATCACTGTGCCGAGGAAAAGATGAATCGGAAGAGAACTTGGCCTCCAGCTGTCAGAACAGAAGCAGCCAGCACCAAGTCTGGTCTAGTGCTGGACACAAGGCAGAAGTGGGGATGTTTCTGACAGACAATGCAGCTGTGTGGGGCTGTGAGCAGTGGCAAAAACTGCCTGCTGCAGTGCTTGCTGCCGTGTGGACAGATCAGCCTGACTCGTCTCAGTGTGCTATGGTCTGGGCTCCTGTCACCTAAGTACAGGACTGAAACATGCTTATTAGAAATCCATGCCTGTGCCTTTCTGGATGATCGTCACACCAGTGACACCTGTAAATGAAACCCACGCCTCTCGGAGCATTGTTCACCCTTGTCACTACAATTCTCAAATTCAGATAAGCAACTCCAACAGAGCTTTGTTGGCATTGACCATTCAGTTAGAGAACATGCTGAAGGTGGTGTGGTCTGCTTTACTAAGGAGATCTTCTTGTGTTCCTGCAGAGCCAAGAGTTCCAGCTAAGTCTGTGCTGAACACTGAGCCTGCAGCAAAAAGACTGAAGAGGTATTTATTAAATGGGACACTGAATTGTGTTTTGTAATGATTAGCGCTGTACTGTAGTGGCCCGATGCCTAGCATGCAGGAGATATTTCAGATGCTTGTGGACAATCAGAAAATCTCATGATGCTTGCTGAGATGCAGGGTACTGCAGAGTCTTTGCTGTGGGAAGGAAAAATAAGAGATGGAGCTCATGTGAACGTGCCACAAAGTGTAGTTTGCTCGTGTGTGTTCCTGCCAGGATTCCTGTAAGTAGCAGAGGAGTTCTTTCTTTTCCAGTCTGATCCATTTCTCTGATTTCCTTCCCTAAATGTCAGAGAGGTAAGTGAGCAGCCAGACTGGCAGAGAGGAAGAGCCTTGGCAGATGTTAGGTTACAGTGGGTGTAGGAGAGATGGTTTGTTTCAGGGAATGGGAAGGGTTTCAGTGCTACCTGGTAGCCAAGCCTGTGTCCAGGCTGAGTTCTGTCCCCCTCTGCAGAGTGGGATGCAGGGCTGCTTTTGTCAGCATCTCTGTCTGTTGGGTAAAAATAGCTCAAGGTAGTCTTGTTGCCAGCTGGCAGTGGCAGGTCCCTCTGGGCTCTCCCTGCCTGCCAGGGCTGTAGGAGGGTACAGCCAAGGCTGCGTTGCCATCTAGTGGGAAGGTGCCACCTGGAGCTCCAGGTGCCATCTGCACCCTGCTGGACCCAGAGCTGTCACTGTGAGCTGCTGCAGGGGCAGAAGAGGAGGGAGTGAAGAGAGATGTCTGCAGACACTGACTGGAGAGGTCTCCAGCATATGGTAATGACTGAGTCAGGGCTCCTGGGTCCTCTTATCTTCCCTGTTAACAATTCCCTATGTGCTTCCACACAAATTTCTTCACCTCTCTGTTTCCCATCTGTAGGTTAGAGATTAATCACTGGCTTTAAGGAGACTGTCCAAGGATTAGTCTGATATTCAGAGATTACCTTGATCATGTAAAAGATTAGAGTGATAAATAGTGTGTTAGCAGGGACCACAGTGAAGGATGCACTCTGATTAGCAAGAAAGTGAATAAATTCAATTAAAGCTGAGTCAAATGCATCTTCGTGTATGCTCTGTTAATCTGTTTGCCAAAGCTTACTTAATTTTAATTTCATTAGTATTTAGTAGGGTATTAATCAAAGTCCTGTTACATGCACTGAAAACAGTCAAGTCTGAGGACTGACAGATCTTACTGCAGCAAGCCTGCTGTTGGGAAGATCCTTTGCTAAGGAGCAGCTAGAGACTGCTGGATCCGATACATAAATGCTGGCTGGGGTTGACTTGGATCCTTGGATCATTCTTTTTTTTTTGTTCTTTTTTTTCAAGTGTTTCTGTTTGCTTCCAAGGGACAGGTGATGGATTTCTGAAAGAGCAGCTTACTGTTCTCATATTTGCCAGATGAGAAGGGAGGGCATTTCCCCCACCCATGTCGCAAATCTCTGCTCGTGCTTCATTGTTCCATTTCCTGTGGCAAGCAATACCAGCCCCAGCCTCCTTCTTCATTTCAGGTTTTTCCCACTTCTGCCTTTTCTCCCATGTACCATCTGTATGCCTGGAACAACATCCTCATTGCAGTGCAGAAAGCACTCGCCGCCTTCAAATCCTCCTTGAACACCCACTTCTTCTAGCATGGCCTGACAAGTATCTGTGTAAAAGCATTTCCTCCTTAGATCATTGCTCCTGGTGGCTTTTGCTTCCCCAGCCTGCTCCTTAGATGTGCAGTCCAGGCTGCAAACCCTTGCCTTGCAGTGCTGTCACCATCTGTGTGTGGGGTAGTGTTGAGCCTGCTGGCAGCTCCTGACATGAAGTTAATGCCAGCCACTCCTGTTTCCTTCGCGTTTGCACTGCCCAGGCCCTGCTGCATATTTATAGCCACATAACCCAGTTACATTCTCACTTACCAGGCTGATCACTCCTGCAGTGCCTGGGTCACTCTGTGCAGGATCTGCACAGGCTGCACTCCCACTTGAGCAGAACGCCAGCGAGTGGGGAGGCATTCAGGCCTGGTGGAGAAAGACCCTGGCAAGTGCACTTTGTGCTCTCAGAAGTCAACCCTCTCTTCTCAGCAGTCGCCTTGAGATATTTTGTCTCCTTAACAGATCAAATAAAACACAATAAAGTCCTTTTGATTCGCATCTTATACAGTTCCACTTCCCCCCACACACTGAACTGTAGGGACCCTGGAACGAAGCAGGATGCAAAATGAGCAGGCGCTTATGAAATCCCTGTGAGCACCACTGAGAACCCCTTCAGGTCCAGCAGGTGTCTGCTGCCTCATGCACACAGCAGCTTGGAGCGCTGTCTGGGTGCTGCAGTTCCCCTGCAGGTTACCAGTAAAGGCAGAGTGAGTTCTCAGGGCTCTGATTAAGAACATTTCCTGTGTGAACTGATTTCCTTGCAGCTGTTCTGCAGGAGAGGGCAGTGATCCAAAAAATCGCTTGTAATCTTGTGCAGATGATTTGGTTCCTGTTTCTGTATCTCTTCTGGAATGCCCACTCTTCATAGTTTTTACCTGCTTCTGTCAAAACCTTGCCTGAAATACTACTTCAGTAGCTCATTGGAGGTTTAGTAAAGAGTGTTGTAGATTAGACCCCAGCCTGTACCTTGCTGTGTCATCTGAATCTCTTTGTCTGTGACATGGCAGATAAAGTTATTTTCTTGTGTCCTTGAAGTGTGACCAAAGAGTCTGCTTTAGAGGACACCACTGACAACAAAGAAGCAGGAGAATCAAGCACACAGGACCAAGCTGATGGTGAGTTGCTGAGCACTGTGATTTCCACTTTTTAGGGAATCTTACCCATAGTCTATAAAAACTGTTGTCTAACAGATGCAAATGATGTGAAGTTTCCCTCTAATAAGCATTGGTTTGGAGAAAGGTTTGTGAGCTGGGCTTTTGGGCAGCAGCACTCTGAGGAAAGCTCCCTGGTTGCTCTGGTGTTTCTGTCATTGCTGTGTGGAGTTAAGCTAAAGGGACTCTCCCTTCCTCAATACAGGCAACACAAAGGAGTACACAGCTGAAGATCCCTCCAAAGAGAGGAAATTCTCTGAGGAGCCAAAGCCTTCTGAGGTGAGTAGATGCCACTCTATGCAGGGCTGTTGCAGAACACACAGCCTTCCCTGCAGCCATAGGCATTGGGAAGCAGCCTGGCACCCACGTCTGGAGCGCTGTGTCCCTGGCAGTGAGGCACAGCTTGGTTGCAGTTAGCACACAGGCTGTCCTGCCATGCTGCCTTTGCACCTCTGCTGGCCTGCACCTCACCTGCTGCTGGCTTTTTGCAGATGCTGGGATTCGTTGAGGTTTCAGTATTCATTTGGGAAAACTGAAAGCTGAATTGAAAGAGCCAATGAAAAGATCTGTTGAGGACACAACACATCTCTTGTGTTGCTGAAGAGCAGATGTAGAAAAAATCATCAGGTCGTGGCAGTAAAGATGCAGCTGCTGTGGCCCTTGCCTTGTGAGGCATCTTGCAGAAACAAGAGCCAGGTGAAGCCAGCAACTCCAGAGTCTGTTACATGAAGTGCCTTGTCCAAGTGCTAGGTGTTAAACCAGGATTTTATGCTGTGCAAATTTGTAAGCAAAGATTTAAGCCATGGTGTGAATCAGACTTGGTAGTCTTCTAATTTGAAACATTATTTGATGTGATCAGTGGTATCATCCTGGCCTTGTTTGAGTTCCTTCATGGTGGTGCTGAGTTGCCTTTTGTTGTGCAGGGAGAAACCTGAGTTGATCATGTTCTCTACAGGTGGACCTTGGTTGCTGCAGTCTGCAGAGGCTGTAGAAACAACCACCTGTAGTGCTGGGCTTGGTGCTGGGGCACAGGGACTGCAGATTTAGCAGTGCTGGGAGCGGAAGCCTTTCTGATGAGCCTGTGCTGGCTTCAGGCTTCACTGCATTTTCTGAAGGGTAGAGAGCTTAGGTTGCCTACAAAATGCAGGTGTCCTCTTGAATGTCTTCTGTTGAGAGACTGCACATAACTTTGGCAACTCCTTCTGCAGGTGTTGAGCTCTGGTGGTTCACTGAAAGTGACTATCCAGCAGAGCAGTGAGAGCAGAGCCATCAGTACCACAGCTCTGAAACCAGGCCACTGGACCTGTGAGGTGGGCACAGCTGATCCCAGCCCAGAATCGGTCCTTAAATTCTACTGTTACATCTGCAAGACCAACTGCTGCAGCCAACAGGTAAAGCTCCACAGGTCTGACTGGGATAGAGGCGGTCAGGAGAAGCAAGAATGGCTGGCTGCCATGGGGAGCTGCAGCAGGAGCCTTGTCAGCAAGGGTTCACACCTCAGGAGCAAGGGACTTAAAAACTGATGAGGAGTATGCAGATAAAGGTCTCCTGAAGAGCCAGCAGGCAGGTTGCCTGAGTGCAGTGTGGGTGGATCTGCGGGCAACTGTGCTCAAGCTTTTCTACCATTCCATTGTCGAACAGCAGTCAAGAGAATGGAAAGCTTAGACTTGTTATTTGCTTTATTTTGAATATATTTTTATGTGTTTTTTTTCTCTCAACCCCTTGCTCAGAATTTCCAATCCCACATGGCTGGAATTCAGCACCAGCAGCGACTTGGGGAGATTCAGCACATGAGCAACGTTTGTTTTGTTTCACTACTGCCCATAGTGAAGGAGCAGAAGGTGCTAGCAGAGAAAGATGGGTAAGTGACGGTCTGTGCTAAGAGTCAGTCCAAGTGTGAGACTGCACCAGGGTGTCCCTGCATTCTAGGTAAGGTACAAAATCCCTCTGGTTTTAGGGGCTTTAATTACCTTCAGGAGGGGTACCAGCATTGACTTTGACCAGAGACTTGTTTTAACTGGTGCCTTTCTGTCAGCATGAGCTGAAGCAACGTGTATAAATGCCTGGGAAGGGCAGAAGATAAATCTGAGCCTGTAATGTTAAAAATGCTGGGCAAAAATATGCCCAGAACAGGTCATGCACTGCAGCGTGCCATGGAGGATGTGAAAGGTGTGACTTACAGATCTGTCTGTTGTCACTTCAGGGAGAGCCAGCAGCGATGGTGTAACACTTGTCAGATACACTTCACAGGAGATCTTATCAAGCATCGCAGGACCCAGGAACACAAGGTAACAGCCACAGCTTGGGTTTCATCTTTGCAGTGGCCTTGAGGATTGAGTGGAAGTGTCTAGCATCTCCTGCTCCCCAAGCATCAAGGGAAAAGTGATTGGAATGGAGAGATATACATGAAGTTATGCCAGTGTCACCCTTGGTAGGGGCACTGCCTCCTGCCTCTGAACGCTGGCATTGTTGGAGCTTTCAGTTGTCATGCTGTGTCAGTATGACCTGAAGCACCTCTAGTCCAGAGCTCTTGACTTTTCTCAATATATGAAGATGGCTTCATGCTCACCAGATCAATTGAAATGAGGGATTGGTGGGCAGGTGTAGATTCTCAAGCTGAAATTTAGGCAGGCTATCATATTTATTGGCTCTGGGGGGGGATGCCAGAGTGCCCCTCCCAAGCCAGATGTGTTTTGCTCTGTGTGTTTGTGCCTTTTTGGCAGGTAAGAGCTAGGGTGGCCTTCCTTTTGAAAAGAAAACTTTAGGTGCAAGGTTGTGGCTTTGTTTCGCACAAGTTTCATCTATGATCCTCTCAAGTGGTGCCTCCTGTGACTTACTGAATTGTCCCTCTCTCCTTAGCTGGCCAAACGCTCACTTCGTCCCTTCTGCACTGTCTGCAGCCGCCACTTCAAGACCCCTCGCAAGTTTGTGGAGCACATGAAGTCCCCTGAGCACAAACAGAAAGCCAAAGAGGTAACACTGCCTGAGTGGAGCCAGATGCTTTGTGGAGCAGGTTAACTTTCTGCTTCCCTGACTGGTGCAAATGAAAGGAAGATGTGCAGTTCTTCCGGCTGCCTTCTGATTTTCATCTCTTGCTGGACTAGAGTTTTTAGAGCTTGTAAAAATGGAGTGGACAAGGAGTTAGATGTGTCTAAAAGCAAGGAAGCTTTATGCCTCTCTTGCAGTCTCCTCTACTCATCAGATGCAGTCTGTTCAGAGTCTGGAGTCTTCCATGGTTAAATGGAAAGTGCAAAGTTGATCCAGTCGTTCTTTTCTGTACCTGACAGGTGAGGCTGGGAGAGAAGGAGTTGGGCAGCCCGGAAGACTCGGAGGAATTGATCACTGTGGATGCTGTTGGATGTTTTGAAGATGATGATGATGAAGAGGAGGAGGAGGAGGAGGGAGCTTGTGAGGAAGAAGACCTTGATGTAGTACTGATAGAGAATGAGGATTCTGCTGCCAAGCAGGTATCCAGTGCAGAGGGAGAAGGAACAACCTATCTGAGAATCTGCTGTGGGATCCTGTGACTTGGGTGGTCTTGCCTGGCTGAGCTCAGGGTTTGAAGAGTCCAATCAACCTTGCAGCCTACAGCAGGAGGGCGAGGGCTTAGGACAATCCGAAAGAGAATCAGGCACTGTGTGGGGGATCCAGGAAGGTGTTTCTGCTGCCTATAAATCTTCTACTGGTGTCTTTGAACACTGCATCATTGAGGAGCACAAGCATTGTTTTCCAAGGGAAAGAATTTCTGACTCTGACAATCTCTTTGAATGGCCCAGCACTAGCTTGTCTCATAGGTTACATGGGGGAAGGTTTGTCTTGGTAAATATTTTCCAAGCAGAGCAGTTGCCAAGAAGGAGGCACACAGCTAAGCTGCTTCAGTCTTGCAGCACGAGGGGTGTTTTGTAATGAAGGGGTCTGCTGGCACTGGGGTTTGTATCTGTCCCTAATCAGATGCTGTGCAACTCCTGGTGTGTCAGTCCTCTGGTTTGCTCCCAAGCTTACCAGAAGAATGCAGGAGCCCAGGGTGGGAAGTGGCATAGATACAGTAGGCACTATGTTCTTTTGGTTTCTAGACTGGGCTGAAGGAAGTGTCTGTGGAGGATTCTGAAGGAAGTGAGAAGTATTGTCCAGACACAGCCTACGGTAAGCAAGCAAAGCTGAGCACGAGGCCCACAGAGCCATGCTGAATCTGAAAGAGAGGATGGTCTCTGTCTGTTGCTGGGCCACGGTGCTCCAGCACTTGCACTGGATTGGCGCGGGTCACTGCTTCTTGGAGAAAGAGCCACATGTTGCTTTATCACTGTGTGCTAAAATACAAGGGTGTGATTGATGCTGGTCAGCTGCCTTTAGCTTTGAAGAAAGGATGAGAGCTGGGTAGGAGGCAGAACAAGTAGGGCAGGAGTCCTGAAGAATGCAGGTGGCAAATGAGGGATCTCTGGAAAGATGGAGCCTGGAAGCATACTGGTTAGGATGCTTTCCAACAGAAATGCAGCTTGTGTGGAGGTATCGAGCAGTACCGACAGTATCCAAGCCTCTGCTGGAGCCCAGACTGTGCACGTGTGCTCTGCTTCAGAACCCCCACGCTCTGCCTCGCAGTTACTCAGACGTGCTGCTGGGCTGGTGGGCACCACTACCCTCCAGATGGCTGCCAGTGGTCCCCACCCTGCAGCCACACTAACTTCAGACCTCAGCCACTTGGGTTGAGGAGGGCAGCTCTGCAGAGCCCATTTTGTGCCCAAGGAAAGCTCTTTACACCACTCTTCTCTGTCCCTGTAACCTTTCCCTATCCTGTGGCAGATGGAATAATGATTCATGCTGTGAATGTTCTCTGCGTGTTCCTCTCGCACGCCTGCTGTCTCCTGCTTGGTTTGATCCCCTGACATTAGAGCACACATTCTCTGTAGTTTTCCATTGTATTCCTTCTTCCTTTCTTTTCCCCTAAGTGCTCTGTGTAGTTTCTTTCCTCTGGCAGCCAGATTTCTCTCTGAATATCCAGCCCACAGCCATCCCATGGTAAGATGAGATATTCAGCAAGTCATCTTGCAATCTGTGATTAACAGAAGCAAAGATTTCTTCCTTTTCTCTTTCCCCTTCCTCCCCTTCTAACATGCTTTCATGATTTGAATTCCATTCAATGTGATCTGTGATTTCCCTTCGCCTCCCGTTTCACAGGCCTGGACTTTCTGGTCCCCGTCGCAGGTTACCTCTGCAGGCTGTGTCACAAATTCTACCATAGCGACTCCGCTGCCCGGCTCGCACACTGCAAGTCCCTGATGCATTTTGAGAACTTTCAGGTCAGACCCTTTGGCGATTGCATGGCCTGGCATTTGTCCTCCCTGTGCGTGTCCCCTCAGTGCCCCACCATGTTAGCTGTCTTGTCTTTGGTTCGTTGCCATCTCCCCTGGTGTCCACTGTGCCATAGCTTTTTCCTGGTGTGATCCATGTCTCCATCACCCTGTAGATGTAAAGCCACTCCAGTCCTGCTTCCCAGCTACTGCTGCTGTCACCTTATTGCCCATTTCTGGATGGAAATCTTCCTCAGAGTGTCTGCTCCATTTGCTGAACCTGTGGAGTCTGTTGTTCAGTCTAGGCCTCTTTGTTAGACAGATTACAGGTGGGTCAGGATGGGAAAGCACAAGAGACAGAGGCTGCTTCTCTTAAAGGAAGCTGGTGCCCATGCATTCTTTCATGTGATCCTGCAGGAACAACTTCTTTAGCCAAAAACGGTGGGGGTGATTCAGCCATGAAATCAGACTTGAAAGTGTAGCATTAAAGACTCTGTATGAAGGAAGCTACAACATGGTGAGAATCTATTTGGTTCCCAGAGTCAGCCTGCAACAGGGAAGTCAGTCAGTCTGTCTGCTGAAACTCCTTAGCACAAACCTCTGCCAGCTGATGCTGTTTCTTTGCTTTTGTGGCTCCACCTGAAGAAGCTGTTTTGCCCTTGCTGCTTTCATTATCCAAAAACTTTTCCTGGGGGGTTGGCCACCGTTGTTCTGTCCTTGTTGACCTGCCAGGGGGTGCGGGGCCTGGATTAGTACCTCGTGGTGGACATGCAGGGCTGTCTCCTTCCTCTCCCGTTACTATTGCCTGGGCCGTGGCTGCACCAGAGAATAGCATTCCCTGACCCCAGTAAGGAGGGAGGCTCACACGTGGTGCTCATTGCACACCCACAGCCTGCTCCAACAAGAGCCACTCTTGCTTCCCTACCAGCTTTAGATAGTACTTAGAAAAGCCAAACACAATCAGACACATGCAGCCCTTACAGCTTTGTGCTTCCTTCTAGTCTTCAGCTGGTTCTATCCAACTGTCACTGTCTCCAGACAGGGGTGGGGTGCTCAGAAGGCAGTGCTTAGAGCAGTGGGTTTGGAATGGCAAGCAGCAGAAGCCCGCAGCTGTTGATGGCTGTTCATCTCCTACTGCAGCGAGTCACTTCAGGCATGCAGTAATCAGCCTTGCAGTTTTCCTAGCTCATTTTAGATCTGCTTAGTGAAGCTGCAGTAGCAATCTGTGTGCCTCCATTGGAGCCAAAACCAGAAGCTCATGAAATGGATGCCAGTGACCTGAAGGGATTGTTCCTGACAAGAGTCCAACCTTAAAAATCTCCAGGCAGATGATTTATTCTGGGCTTCCTTGGTGTCTTGAGGTGGTTGCAGTTTGAGTTAAATCATTGCCAGCTTCTGGGGTACTCATTGATCAGAGTAGCTCAGCACAGGGTTTCAAAGCAGAGAACTGTCTGTAGCTGAGGCAGTTCACAGCATTGCTTTGAAAACAAACTGGCATGCTTGCACCTGGTCCATCTTGGGTACCACACCACGAATGGACTGGTCTGGTTCTAGTGCTGTGGAGTATTGTGCATCCCACTATTCAAGGACAGAGCAGGAGCAAGCCTGCAGGGACAGAGGGGATTGCAGTGTAAAGCTGCCCATCTGATGTGCTATAATCCATGCTGCAGACAGCAGCAGTGCTGCTTAAGGCAGTGATGCAAAGCCAGCAGCTCAAAATAGCTTCCTTCAGTTGTCAGACCTAAGGCTAGTGGCAGTCCAAGGGACCCTTCAGCAGCAGGCTGAAAGTGAGCTGACTGTGGAGGGAAATGCTGCAGACAGGAGGGAGTTAGCTTATTGACCCAGCTCATGTCCTGTCTGGGATGCCTGCACAGCTCTACAGAGCTGCTGCTTCCCTGAGATACACTCTTGAATGGCGAGCAGCCATTTCAATCTCCTGACAGACCTCTGCTGGCTCCTCACAGCAATTCAAATGAGGCCTCTCACTGATGCTCTGCTTACCTTCATTCTGTAGGGCACCTCAGTGCCTTGTAGCAGGAAGATATCCTTGATATGCTGTGTTCCTGTCAGCAGTTGCACTGCCTGCACAGCTGAGTGAAAAAAAAATGAAGCTGCTTTGGCCCATGAACATGAACTCACCACCTGTGGCCAAGGGCAGTGTGTAGCCTCACGTGCCCCCGGTACATGTCCAGAGTCATCTCCTAGCAGGAGCTGAAGTCAGAGCTGTCACTTGCACTGTACATCTACCAAGTCCTGAGTCTAACGGTTACCAAAAGGTGATTTTTGTCTGGGGAGCCACAGGTCTGCCATGCACTCGCTGAGCACTAACGCCAGAGGGACTCCAGATGTTAACCACTTTTCCTCACAGGAGCTGATCCTTTTCTGCCGAAGCCTTATCAGCCAGGCCAGGAGCTGTCGGGATAAGCAGTGCCCCTGCAGATCCTAGCTGACACTCACCATTGTTTTTGTACAGGTGCTGCTGGACCAGCTTGCTGCAGTGCCAGTAGCTGAGCTGGGCCATCCCTCATGTTGCTTTGTTTGCTTCTGCAGAGATACAAGGCAGCGAGGCATCGCCCCATGGCTGCATACCCCGAGGCTCCCTTGCGTTCCCAGGGCTCCAGCTCCCAATTGCTGGATGATCCAGCCCAGCCTGCTACCATAGCACATGCCAGCAAGAAGATGAATGATGAGCATGGGGTAGACAAGGAAGGTACAGAGCTGACAGTACTGCAAGATCAAGCTTTGAGGTCTGTGGAGGGTAAGGGTGAGCTGGCCACCGCTGTAGCCAAGGGCAGGAGCCCAGCCAGCATGACTGATGAAGTCTGTGGAATCCTGGTTGTAGAAGAAAACCTCCAGGAGAGCAAATCCACTGCCACCAGCGCTGACAACCTGCTTCCCACAGTGAGCCACGGCACAGGGCTGTGGCTGGGACACGCTGTGTGTGAGGAAAGGGCTGCTGCAGCCAGGCAAAGGGAAGGTACCGACGACAAGCAGGAGCCAGGGAGTGCAAGAGGCTCAGAGCAGCAGGAGGCAGCAGGTGCAGGCCGGGAGGCTGCGGAAGGGCCTCCCTCCCCAGGCAGCCTGGCCTCTGCTGCCTGCAGACGCTCCGCTCGGCGCAAACCCAGATAGAGTGGCCTTAAAGGGAGAGCCCTTCACAGAGGAAATCTGCTGGAAATGTTTATTTTCTGAGTCTTTTAATAGAGCAAAAAACCTTCAACTTTACTGCTGTTTTTATTTTAAAAATAAAATAAGCCTGGCTTTAGCGTGTCTAATACAGGATGCTCTTGCGTATTACTTGTACAGTTGGGATGCAGCATTCACGTGGAAAGCCTGAGGCTTGGAATATTGAAACTGAAAGCTGGTGATGTGATTTCCACAGGGCACAGGATTCATGAAGTAGATGGACGCAGGCTGACTTTTCATTAAGAATTCTTTTAGCTCCTCTCATTTCCTTTCCAGGCAGAGGAAAGCCTTCTCCCCCAGAAGCCCCAGTGTGTGCCTAGTGCTGCTCCTCAGAACAGTTCCCTTGCAAAGATGCACACCTGGACAAGCACTGTCCTGCAACAGGAGAGCACTGTGCACCCTGGCCCTGTGTCAGTAATGCCACAGCTTAAGCCAGACTGTTCTCAGAGGACTCCCAGCACCAACTTGTTTCAAGCTGATTTTAATAAACAGATTTCTTACAGGTGCTTTAACTTCGAACAAAACTCCTTTAACTTCACAGAAGCAGAGCAGCAAGACTTGCTTCACAGTGCTGGCCCTAGGCCACCCTGACAAGATCACAGTTCCAGACCAGGCCACTCATGCGTTCTCCTGTCAGAACAGAGAGGACTCCCCTCTGAGACAGGCTGTGTGCTGGGGGCTAACCTGACTGCTCTGCCTCTCTAACATCAGCATCCTTAATGACAGCTTAACAGGCTGGGCAGTTTCCAATTGCAATGGTCAAAACTATGGTAGGTTAACTGCTTGGGAGGGGACAAGTCCTATGATCTGGGACCATCTGCCAATGTGTTGTCCATCATGGGTAATGTGAACAAGAGGAAGCTGTAGTTACAAGGCAGGAGCAGGCCTAGGGCCTTCCTCTCCAATTATGTCACAAGTTATGCTTTGAAGCAAGCCTGGCATCAGGACAGCTCCTGCCCACTGTGCTTTGTAAGCAAAGCAGCTAGAGCCACAACACTCCTTGCTTGCTTGTGACAAAAGGGCAGAGATAGTTTTTCCTCTTTGTGAAGAGGCCTGCCTGCCTGCCAACACCCTGCATGGCATCAGCTTTCCCACAACCAGCTTTAAGCAAGATGCTGCCTGGCTCATGCTGGGGAGCAAACAGAACCATCTCTCCTGCATCAGCCTGTGAGCTCTGTGAGCTTCTGCACCTATTGCAGCTAAAGAAAGGAAAATGTGGAGGCAACGGCGGGACACAACAGGAAGGAACAAGTAACAGGTAGAAGGTGCCTCTTCTATTCAAGTTTTACATTAAATTGCTGACCAGTCAGTGTCCCATCAGCAATGCTACCCATGGGCTTGCAGCCAGCACGCTAGGTGGGGGGCTGTGGTCCCTGCACATCAGCTTCCATCTCCTGCTGCTCACTCTGCTGCTGGAACTCCAGGCGGGTCTGGCGGTTTGACTCCAGCAGTTCTTTCAAGCAGGCATGTAGATAGTCATTCTTCTCCTCCAGGTGATCCAGACAAGAGTTGATCTGGTCCAACATGGAGTTTATTGATGCATATTCTAAAAGAAAGGGAGAGAGACTTAATATATGTATGGATGTTGTCATTGCAGTCAATGAGTGCAGTGAGAGCTTCTGCAAAACAAGCCCACAGCATTCTGTCTGACACTGGGTGGGGAAAGTAAAATGCAACTGACTCCTGCATGTTGTGTCACCAAAGAGACCAATGAAGAGCTGGAGGACTGGTAACAAGACCAAAGGTAAGTTGCCTGGGCACTCCACACTCATTCCCAGTGTATCTGCCAGCCTTTGTTTGGCCTTGGACACTGCAGCAGCGTGCAGGAGCCTGCACTGCAACAACGCAAAGAAACTCCAAGGACAACGCACCCCAGAAGCTGCCTTTGGGATCACCTTTCCTGATGGTGCAGGCTTCATGGCAGCGTGCCAAGGCCTTTGCATCCCGCGAACGATTAGGTTCGGGGTGGTGTCAGAATAAACACTGGACTGCTCTCTTCTTGAGGGTGCAGGGGTGGGCGATACTGCTCCTCCAGTCTGCTGTGAGCCGCAGATCCATGTTACAGCTCTGCCGTGGTCTCGCTTCCTCCTCCGGCTTTCTCTGATGGGGCAGCGTCAACAATATCTTACTTGGATACTGCAGAGCGCCCGCAAGAGGAATGCGTCCACCTCACTGCATTAAATTCACTTCTTCCGTGCACCGCCCCTCCCGGCTCTGCCCGCGCCACCAGTCCCGCGGCTTCAAGGCCTGACCGCTCTCTGTTCCCTCGCTCGGCCGCGCCCCGGGACCCAGCAAAGCACCGAGCAATGTTCAGAAAGAGGAACTAAGATACAACCGCAGGGCAAGGGCCTGCAGGAGCTCAGGGCCCGTAGGGGGCCAGGCACCGCCCCGGTCCCGCCGCCCCCACGCACCTTCCTCCCCGAAGACGTCCCCGTCCCCGTCGCTCTCGCGGCCGCCGTCCCCCGGCACGTGCGGCTCGCCGTTGGGCCCCGACATCTCGGCGCGCGCCACGACGGCGCGCACGGGCGCGCGCAGGGCCGCCAGCCAATGGGAAAGCTCCGCGCCGCGCGCGCAGGCAGGCAGGCCGCGCGGGGTGAAGTTTGTCGTTAGCGCGCAGGGCGCGGCGCGAGCGCAACTTCGGGTGTTCTACTGAAGCAGCTTCCTAAGCTGCCTCCTTGCTCCATGGCGTGCTCAGCCTTTCAGGCCTCTCCATAGCACACCATCCCTTCATGCCTTCGGGCATCAAGAGCAGGCTCCCGGGGCCGCCATCGGCGCCCAGCGCCTCTTTCCCAGGACAGCGTGTGGGGTCTGCAGGAACAGGCACCTCAAGCCATTGAGGATCCCTGGGCGCCCATGGGTGCTGAGGCTGTAGCAGGAGGGCTTTAATGCTGAACTCCAAAACGGCAGCCGCATCACTACCCAGCCTAGCAGCTTCAACTGCCCACAGCGCAGCTTGAGATTGCCTCTCCGAAGGAAGGAGCCTGATTTCCTTTGCCCTTCCTTGCCTTTGGCCCGGTCCTGCTCGTACCTCAAACGCCCTCAAGGGCTCATTACTGCGTGGGTTTTTTTCATCCGCGGGAGTGATGTCACAGGGAAGAAAATAACTCGAAATGAGAGCATTAATTAGTGCAGTGCTCCTGAGATGAACTCACTAGTAAATGGGTATTTTGGGCAACGAAAGGTTTATGTCCCGGTTTCACATCGCAGCCATTCCTCTGCTTTCTGTGGGGTCACCCTGCTGCAGGCTCCGGTGCAGCTTCGGTACCGAACCACGCTCTAGTGAAAAACGGAAGGGCTTGGGGCGCGGCGGTCTGCGCTCACGCCGCGAGGCCTGCCGGACACGCTCTCGGCGAGCAGGTTCTCCCCTTGCCACGGTTCTCTACGTTATCGGCGAACGGAGATTACTGTAGCTGCTGCTGCTGCTAGGGACCGCGGCCTCGCTACCGCAGCTCCCCGCAGCCAGGCGGCCTCGCTGGCCCCGCTTGGAGCGGAGTTCACTCCGCCATCAACTCGCCCACCTCAGCGCGGCGCCGGTACTGCGGTTCTAGAGGCGGAGGAGGGGAGGGGCGGGACGGTTCTGCAAGCGCCCGCCCGCGCCGCGCCAGGAAGA
>VWYK01073463.1:34317-122315 GCA_013399775.1 Semnornis frantzii
GGGTCTCCTCGCCCTGTGGCCGCGGGGACGTCCGGGCCCACGGCTGTGAGTTGTTCGGGCATTCAGCGCCGTCGGGCGGTCCTTCCCGCCGCGGGGTAGACCGGAGTCTGGCGGCTGTAAGCGCGTTTGGGACGGGCTGCTGCGGGCGGTGCCCCCCTGCGCCTCTCCGGCCGCGGCTCTTGACCGCGAAGCTGTCCCCGCACCCTGGAGCACGTCCCTGCCGTCTCGCTGCAGCCGCAGGCTCTCGGAGCAGCTTCCGGGCATGGCAGAAGTTCTTTAGCGGCCGCAGCCAAGCCGGTTGCTAAGGAAAGTTGTGTGCGAGCGTCCGAGCTGCCCTTGCGCCGGTGGGGAGCTCTGCGTGCTCTCAGCCGGCGCTGCCGCAGCCCAGGCGCACGGTTAGTCCCGGCAACGTTTGGAGGTGTTCGTAGCTCGGAGCCGGGGAATCCTGGCCCTCCGGAAGGCTTCCTGATGGGGGAAGGTGCGGCGATGCCTTCCCTGTGTAACTGGAGATGGCAGTTCGGAGAGGGGTGCAGATACACTGGAACCACCCAAACCTTGTTTCCTTATGGAGCTGGTTAAAAACTTCTGTTAGAATTTGGAGGTTTGTAACTGAGTAGAGCCATCGTGTAATCACAAGAACCGTTGTCCATTGTTTAACCCAAATTTCATCATCATTGTGTATGGATCTGCAGTCTCGGCCTTTATCCTCATCTCATGCTTGTCAGAGGGTACCAGGACAGGTCAGCTTCCGTCGTTAGGGTCAATACCTTTGGTGTGCTTAATCCTGCAGGTTGCCTCCCATCAAAAGGAAGATGGTGTTCAGAAAGTGGCACCTTCTTCTATCTGTGGTTGTTTCTTTGTCAGGTGCCACTCATCCCTCAAAGACCAAGTGCTTTCAGTCTCTGCACAGAGCCCCCTGTCCAGAAGAGCTAAAAGCTGTAGAATAACTGTAAGTAATGTTACCTAGGCTGACAAAACCCTTTCTGCCAGAATCAGGTCAGTGCTGCTGGTGGGGCTGTGCAGGATTTGCAGTGTTTTACCCTTCCCTCCACCCAGTGTGTCCAGCCCCAGGGTGGTGAATGGAACCTTTCAACTCAGCTTTTAGTGGTGTGTCAGATGGGGTTAAGGTTCTGCTTTTTTCCTCTTAACAGTTAAATGTTGTAAGCCAGAAACTTTAAATCGTTTAATTTAAAATGCTGCTTGAAGCTAGGCACATACAGAGTTTACAGTTTGGAAGGATCTGATGGCTTCCTTTTGATTTTTCCTAGCTGTTAAGTTAATGCCACTCTCCCCCCTGCTTCAAACTTCTCTTTGTAATCAGATTGTGTTGGTTACTGGAACCCTTGATGTGCTTGCTTACTCTAAGACTCTGAACTCAAGTGACTCTTACAGAGGCTACTATCAGTCCAGTTGCATTTGGTCTTTAATAAGCACGTTAAAATTGGAGGATGCCAGCAGCAGAGAAACTGTTGGTATTAATCCTACATTGACAGAAAAATGGTGTTCAGAATGGCATCTGGCACTGAAAGGAAGCTCCAGCATTTGCCATCATTGTGCTCTGGCACAGAGGGAAGTGTTGTTATTTCCAGTTTCCTTATTTCCAGGTTTCCCTTCATTGAATTGCCCTTTCCTATCTGTGGGAGAAGAGCCATGAAGAACCGTTCCATATCTCCCCCTTTGCACGTCCATGTGGATGAAAACACTCCTGTCCATGTCCATATTAAAAAGGGTCAGAAAACCTCACCTGCAAAATGCCAGGTAGGAGCTGGGTGTTTTTAAGGGCTGCAAAGAGGAAGGACAGTGATTCTTGAACTACCACAAAGCCCTCAAGGTCTGCCTTGCTGTTGTGTTGGAACTGGGAGACTTGAATTCCTGTGGTGGATTTTCAGTAGTGTGTCTCTGGTGAAAGATGATTTTGGTGTGCTGCAGCACGTGGTGGTGTTTTTGTGTCCAGGTGTGGCCTTGTGAGGAACTCTGCCTCCAACATGATGTGCTTTGTTGGATTTTTTTTGTCCCTTTTGTTATTTCCTGGATTTGTGTCCCGAAAATGTTTTTCTTTGGCTTCCTCCTTATTTTCGTATAAAAGGTTTTGGGAAAGGTAACGTGTAGGTGTTTAAAATGACACCTTGATCGCATTAGAATGTTCAGAAAAAACAGTCTGGATTCAAACCATCTTCTGGCATTAAGCATCTCTGCAGGCTGCTGAGCTGTGCAGCAAAGAGGGCCTCTTCACTGCCTTACCCACAGGCAGAAGGCAGTGCTGAAGTCGCGTTCCTGGCTGTTTGATATCTGGATGCTTGTGTAAAGTTGTCCTTACAGGGTGGCGGGAGCTGCTGGCTCATTCGTCCTTGTGTACAGGTATCCTCTGCAGAGCCCTCTGGTCATTCTGTTTGTGGTTGTGGAATAGGCTTGATAGGGAAATCAATGACTCCTAGCAATCAGCTGCAGATTTAGAGATGTGAAATAGCTGCTTCTATGGCTAGAACTGTGCAAAACCACTTGAAGGTGCCTTCAGTTAGAGCTCCTGGAGTCCCATGCAGATAAAGGTGGAGCTGCAAATCAGGGAAAACGCATCAGGGGCTCCTCACACTGTTCACACGCCTCTGTTCTTTTCTTCTCCGATAGTGCTGCAGTCAAAAAATGCAGTTGATCTTTCATCAGGTGAGTATGGGCTAGAGAAGGGATTTCCCATGCTGTTCCTGCCCCATGCGACTGGCTTGTGCTGTGGTATTTTTGCGTGTGGCTCCATGCAGAGGAGACTTCCTCCCCTGGCCCACTGAGTAAGGCTCTCATCACACTACGAGTGCCCAGCAGCAGAACTGCTGTGCTATGGACAGCAATGTACAATATCTGCCCAGGCTGGCAGGTGCAGCAGCCTCCTGTGGCTGCTGGCTCCTCTGATCTGTCCTGTGAAGTACTCTACACTAGACTTCCATGAGTGAACTTCTCAGCACTGAACATTTCGAATGGTTCTCGAAGTCTGTGATCTATTTTGTTTTCTCTTCCTTCAGCTAAAGCACAAACAGAAAATGAAAGGGGACAGCATGAGCATGGGCCGAGCTGTTCAGGCGAAAACTAAGGCCCCCTGGGTGCCCCCTGGCAAAACATCTGTCCGGGAGTCCCCCTGCAAATGGGAGGTAGGGTTGGTTTTGCTCTTCAGTACAGGCTTTGTGGTTTATCTGAGGTTGGAGAGAGCAGCTGGGCTGATCTGAAAGAAGGCTGCTGTTACCTGCAGTCCATTTTGTGGGTCTTCTGTAAATCTTTTACGCTTTCTAGTACAGGAAAATCAGGCATTGATTAGCAACCTGTGGCCACATGAAGCCTTTCTGCCTCTAGAAACCAGACAGATTTTGTTCTTTGTTGCAACTTTACTAATCTCCTTGAAGATCTAATGAGGAACTGTGGTTCCTAGTCCCTTCTGAAGCATGGAGCATTTGTACTACTGTGTCACGTTTTCTTTCTCTTGGGTTGATAGTTTTGCCTTTTGAACTCCTGGCTCTTGCTGGATGAAGATTTGAATTTTCAGGATTTTCTAAAGCTTTTTCTGCTTTAGTCTTGCATTCTTAGCCTTGCCCTGATGGAAAGGAAAGTGCTGGTTACAGATATGTGGGTTGTTGTTTTTTTTCGGTGGTGGTGGTTTTTGTTTTCTTTTTTTTCTTCCTGCTTGTTAGCCTTGTAGGAGTGATGCAACCTGGTCTCTGTTTTGGGTTAGAACATTGTTTATAACTGGAGTAAAACCTCAGTGCTCTGTGTCACTGTTCTGCCAGGGCCCAACCCATTGCCTGGAAACCACACCTGCAGCTGCAGAGAAGATGCTGTCAGTGCTGCACCTCAGTGACCTCTCTGCAGATGAGGAGGATGAGGAGGGTGCTGTCCAGTGCAGGATGGAGGAGTGTGGAAAAGAGATTGATAGCCTGATGAGCGCCGTGGGAGCGCTGAGGAATGAGGTGAGGGGACAATGCTAAGAACTGTTGAGTCAGACTCTGTAGCTCCTTCCATCCCAGCGTGCTTGAGGTCTGTCATGTCTTGTGGCTGATGGTGATTTCTGGACTTGGAGCCAGGACACTTTGAGGGCTGGGAGGTGTTTGCAGGCAGTAAGTGAATTTGGCTCTTTGCGCACAGGAACAGTCTGCAAGTATCTAGGCAGGAAGCTGCTCCAAAATGTGCCCTCTGTTATTTGGTGCAGTTGGATGTCTAGTTCACTACACTGGATGTGGAGTCTGTGCACCTGGCTTGTCTTAAGTTCTCTTTAAACATCTTCATCAGGCCAAGCTGCAGAAAAAGGAGGAACAGCAGCAAGGAAGGAAGCGTCTCCTTGAGGAGCAGAAGGAAGAACTGAAGGAGGTCACACAAGAGCTGGTAGATACAGAGCATGAGAACATCCTGCTGAGGCGCAACATCGAGCGCATGAAGGAGGAGAAAGATCTGACTGTGTAAGGAAGGTCTGCTGCTGGCACCTGCCTCTGCTATTGGCAGCACTCTATGAGGGTGCATCCTGGGATGCAGTGCTGCTGAGGAGCTCATCTTTCTGCATTTTTAGTCACTCTTATAAAGGGGGACTTCAGATGGGAATAGCTGCAGAGAAGAGCTCTGGAGTGATTATTGGAGTGGAAAAACTGCTCAGAGGAACCTGTTGGCTTGTCTGCCCTACTGGAGAGTCATCCTAGCTCTGTAGCTCTTTAGCGTTTGAACTGGGGTTGTAGTAGTAGAACAACAAATGCATAAACATGGAGCTGAAAACTGAAGAACTCTTGGCCTTTGTGAAAATCACCCAGAACAGGAGTGGCAGCTCCTCAGAGGACTGAACCACAGGCTCTTAGTTACCCCAACCTGTATCCAGGTCTGACACAGTTGTATTTGCTTCCTGTCTAAAGAGTTTGGAAAGTTTGCCTCCAGAGGGGCACCAGTGCTTTAAGAAGGTTAGTTTTATGTTTCCTTAAGAAAGGTTTATTGGAAGCTAGCACTGGATTCTTTTTTTGGAAGACTTTGTAAATACTTCTGAGTGTCAGAGCCCTGGCTAAAGGCTCTGAACTGTACGTCTTGGTGTGCTTTCCTGTTTCATATTCAGTCAGTTGGAGTCTTAACTTCTGCAGTGCCTGAAGTGCCTAGAAAGGGTACAGCATTGTATTTTGGGTCTAAGTGTGCGCATGCCTTGGTAGAAGCTTGACTTGTCCCTCCCAATTCCTGTGTCATAACTGTGGTCCTGGCAACCTCCTGGTCTCTGGTTACCTGCCCTGAAAGAGGGCAACCCTTAAGTAGTGCTCGTTTAGTCTTTATCCCACGATTGAGGGGGTTATGAGTTGTAACCCAATCCACTGTATGGCAGTAGTGGCTGCAACCGTCTGAGATTCGTTCTCTGGTGGCTGGATTCTCATTGCAGACTGCAGAAGAAGTACCTGCAGCATGAGAAGGAGAGATTGATGTCCAAGCTGAGTGAGGCAGAAAGGGATGGAGCGGCAGCAGCCAGGCAGATCCATGCCCTCAAATACTCTATTGGGAGACTCAACGTTGTAAGTGGTGTCCTTCCTTATTCTTGCCTTTATTCTGTTGCCTCGTTAAATTATTATCTTACAAATGTAGTGCTGCAGTTGCTAATCCAGAAAAACACAAGGAAGAGTGGAGGAGTTACCAGGCCTGAGGTGTTTGCCAGTTTTGTTTGGGAGTGGGGCCTGTGCCTGCAGCATGCAGTCAGTGTCTGCAGAGAGTGCTCTGCTCGTGTTAGCTCCATGTGGGATTCCTTTCTTTTCCCCCATGCTTTGCTTTTCCTCCTCCAGGAGAAACATATGAGCAACTCAGATGTTAACACACTGACAAAACAGAAAGAGCTTCTGCTCCAGAAGTTGAGCACCTTTGAAGAATCCAACCGGACGCTGCGGGAGCTCCTCAGGGAGCAGCACAGCCGGGAGGTGAGCAGTGCTCTGTGTTGCAGCTGGGATGATTATAGGAGGCTCTGTTGTCTTGTGCACTGAAATAGAGGCTGAGAGCTTTTAGCTGTTTTGTTTTGGTGGTGTGTTTTTTGGTTTTTTTCCCTCCAGCCCTGCTGTTGGCCCTGGGTCATAAAGAACAGGTTGTTGTTGTGTTTTTAATGCCTGCCTGTACCACAGAGTAAGACTGACTTTTCTGCTCTGGGGCCATTAGACATCTAACTCTGTATTCAAAGGTAAAAACACTGCTGTGTTGCCAGAACTTCATCAAGGGGATATGGCTCTATCCTGGTCTTGCTGGTATAAAACGTTACTGTCACAATTATGTTGGCCCAGGGCTGATGACTAGAGGTGGCCTTAGCTGATGGGAACCTAAGGATGGTCAGAACTGAAGTTATGGCTGTAAGAGTAGTAAGGGAGGATCTGTAAACAATTCTGTACTGCTTGTGGGAGCAATACACAAATGCAATTGCTGTTCCTCCTGCAGTTTGTATTCCGTCTAAGGCTGATGGTTACACTTCTTTATCCCATGTAACTTTCTGTGAATAGTGAGAGAATTTGCAATTGACATTGTGCTTTTTCCTTTGAGGGGTGGAAAAGGTTTCTGAGATGGACAATGATGTGTGGAGTACTTAGCAAACTTGGTGCTTCAGGGTATCTCCTGAGAGTTGCTGCTGGGACTGGGAGGAGATGGTTGATTTGCCTAGTTCTAGTTCGATTTCACGAATATGTACAAACCAGATCTTTTTAGTTAGGAAGTTTTCTCACTTCTTTTGTAGAAGGATGCTCAGAAGATCCTGGAGCAGCAGGGAACGCTGCTGAAGAGGCTGGCTGAGTCAGAGTCAGAGAATGTGGTAAGCAAAGCAGTCCTCTTTGTTTTCTCCTGTTTTGTTAATGATGAAGCAGATCTGAGATCACAGATACTTCTTTGGCTTCTGTTCAGCCATCAAGTCTTAGACCAATGTGTTTTAGACAAATAAAAAGTCTTTGGCTTTTCTGGTACTGAGGGTTACTACCCTGCTCCCCTGGTTAACAGGCTACATTTCAGAGCGGGTAGATTTTCATAGCCTTTGAAATACGGGGACCTGTTCTTACCTTGCTTAGGGCCAGTTTGTTTTGCTTCCCTTTTCTGATGGCACCGAATGTACAAAGCAAGAGTTGTACTCTATGTTTCTTTTTAAAAACACAACCTGCTCTGAGGGTGGGAGAGAAAATAGTCTGCTGCCAGGATACCTCTGATGGCCAGGATAGAATCCTTCAGTTTGCAAAACATCTCCTGGGTTGTGCGCATTGATCATGTTGTCCTGCACAGAGAGAAGTTCTCTGTATCTGCTTCTGTCACGAAGTGTATGAGTGACCTGGTGCCAGTCATTGCCTGTCTATTTATCTGTAAACTTGGCGAGTTCTGACACTGACACAGCTGATCAGTGCCATGAGACAGGTGGTGCCCTTATTGACTGTGGAGCACAGTCCTGGCAGGCCCTCATTTGTGAACAACCACCCTGTGCCATTTACACAAGGGTGCCTCTATCCCTTCGGCTCCCTGCTCGAGGGGAACCTGGCCTGCTTCTCCATGCTGTGGGCACCAGACAGGCAGTGCTGCTGAGAGATGGAGGCAGTTCCAGCTCTCCACATGCCAAAATGTGCTTGTTACTTAACATCTGAGTGTTGTTTGCTTTCCCAGCAACTTCAGACGAGGCTTCAGGAGAAAGAAAAGGAAGTAGATGATCTTACTGCTCAGATACAGACAGAACAGGTAGCTCCTTTTTTCCGCTTTCCTCTCTCTGCTGCACTTTCCAGTTCTGTAGAGCCATAGATACTCCAAACCAGGGCTTCGTACTTGCAGCTACTGACTTTTTAAGAGGTCAAATGGCTGCTTGCTTCTAAAACTAGATGGAGACCTATTCCCATAGGGTTGCGGATTCCATGCTCTGCTAAGAAGATGCCTGTCCCAAGGCTGGACAGGTGGTGCTCTCTTTGCTGGGGCCTTTGTTTCCAAGGCCGTGTGGGTTCCTAGTGTCAAAGCCATCTGTTCCTCTGTTGAGGAAGTAAAGGGCAATCTCTCAATCTCTCATGGAAGTCACTTACATCTGTTGGAAAATAAACAACTGCTCAGTTGTTTCCCATTTTGTTGGGGCAGAAGAGCTGTGAGGGTCCATCTGAAGGGCATGAAGGTGGCTGGAGATGGTTCAGAGATCTGAGGCTATGCCATGCCAACTTGTTCCTTCTGTTAAGTAAACTCTCCAGCTTTTCAGGGCTTTCCACACGTGAGCTTGCTGAGGAGGAAGGTGTCTGTCTCATTTCTGACCCAGGAGCAGGTGAAGGCAGCGGGCGAGCTCTCCAAGTCACTGGAGGCTGTCAGAGGCCGTCTGCAAGCGCAGCTGCGAAGCAAGGAGGCAGAGAACAACCGTCTGAGCACACGGATCCGGGTGTGTTTGCAGGGCTGCTCTGCCTGTGGGCCAGGCTGGGGAAAGCAGCACTCACACCTCCTCCTGCTGCTGTGTCTGGTGGCTGAAATACTGGCTGCAGCTGTCTGTGCCCCTGACACCCAGCATGCTGCTCAAGTGAAGCAGGGAACAAAAGTGTGCTTACTCTCAGTGCCTGAGGCCAACCCATGGCCCTAAGGTCAATGTGCGTTCACTGGACTTTTCTTTCTCTTACTTCCTACATAATTACTTAAATAATGGCTTTGGTTTAGTCCAGCATCAAGAGATTGTGAACTACTTGGTCTGTTTTCTGGGAAAAACACTGTGCCCTAAGTTCCTGTCTTTGATCACACTCGTGCATGTGTTCTGTGGTACTCATGAGGAGGAGAAAGTGCCTTGCTTCATCTTGTTCAAAGTCTGATGCAGGGAGGAATGTGTCTGTGGTGGTGGTTTAGAAGAGCTGTGATCCTTCAATTGCTGCATGAATCAGCATGGGTATATGTGGGCAATTCATGAAGAGAACGTGCTTGGGTAGATCAGAAGACTGCCTTGGTCAGGAGGGGAAATCAGTACTCTAGAGAGCAGCTTGTGAAAGAAGGGAAGATGTGGCATGCTGAGCATATCTGCCAGCGTGAGGACAGGGCCATGGAAGGTGAAATGCAACTACAGGCTCCTCCAGGCTGGAGCTTGGGGGTTTATGGCCAGCTCCATGGTGCTCTGGGGGTGCAGATACAAGAACATTGTTCAGTGGTGTGCTTGTCCCCCCGCAGAACCTGGAGCGTAGTGAGGCTCAGCACAAGGTGGAGGTGGAAGGTGCCATGGGACAGCTGCAGGAGCTGAGGCAGAGGGCAGAGCACGAGAAGGAGGCACTGAAGAAAGCTGCCCGTGTGCAGAAGGAGCAGGCACAGTGTGCCCAGGAGTATGCAGAGCAGCTGGCCCTGCAGCTGGCACAAAAGGTACCTGAGACATCCTCTCCTGGATCCTGCATCTAAAGGTTTGGCTTCTGGCAGCAGTCTCTGGAGGGCCTTTGCTTTCAGCTAATGAGGTTTATTTCTGTCTCAATACCTTGGCCTATTTGGGCTAAGTTTAGAACAAATCCATTTTCTTCAGCTCTCCCTGTCCTTACCTTAGGACATAGAATAGCTTTGGAATTCCAGTGTCAGAGCCCCACTGGTAGAATCTTAGCCATGCTTTGTGGTAGTTCATCTGCTTTCTGTGAGGGTTCTCCTTTCCCTGCTGTTAACTGTTGGCTGGCAGTGTTGGAGGGCACTTCTGAAGGATCAGGAAGAATAATGAAAATTGCTTATCCTCAATATTTGAAGTCTTGGTGAAGTCTCTGCACATGCCATGCTTGCCGCTGTCAGCATCTCTGCACACTGCAGTACCATTTTTGCCGCCCTGGCTCTTCCTCTCATGCATTTTTCCTGCCTACTAGGACAGTTACGTTGCTGAGGCACTCTCAACCCTGGAGTCCTGGAGGAGCCGCTACAACAAAGCAGTGAAGGACAAGAGTGGCCTTGAACTGGAAATTGTGGCACTGAACAGGTTTGAGGAAATTAGGGTAGGGAGACGAGGGTGAGTGGGGATGAATGCTGAGCTCCAGGATCAGTTCATTGAGTAATTTGCCTGGACTGCCTGTAAATCCCAAGGGGTGCACTGCTAAGGGCTAGAGCGGAATTTAGTTTAGAGAGGGAGACAGAAGGATGTGGATTCTGCTGCTGCTTTACCCCAGCAAAGGCAAGCTTTGTAAGAATTTGCTGACCCCTAAACTTCCTACTCTTTTGCCATTTACAATACTTTGAAAGAATTAAGGTTATTTTGAGATCTGTTTGAGATGCTCTTATGGAAGGGAATAGGAGAGACAGGCAGTATGGTTTGTGCCAGTCTTGTTCTGAGGCAAAATAAATAGGTTGTTATCACTGCAGGACAGTTGTTGCTGCAGGACGAAATAGACAGCTGGGGGACAAGGGGAGAACCTCTTTATCCTGTGTGCCTTGAGGGCAATGCGGTGAGCTCCATGGGGCAAGTCAAGCTGATCCTGAACAGACTAAGAGGACTGAGGCAGTAGAACAGTGTAACAGATAGACATGACTGGAGAAGGAAGGGAAAAGGATAGGGAGATGCTATGTTTATGAAGCAGCTTTCAAGAGTTAGGAGTCTTACTCTTCCTTGTCACTTAAGAAATCATTTTCTTGCCATGTTGCAGCCGTGTTGCAGACTTGCTGGAACAGCAGACAGCCCTGCAGGACAAGATGCAGGAGGACAGAGAAGCTTTGATGGATAAAATGCATCACCAGAATACAGAGAGCAGCTCTGTCAGAATGGAGAATGAAAGGCTGAGGGTCAGTTACTCTGAAAATCGTGGAAAAAGATACAGTATGGCAAGCTGCTTGGCCTCTGAGGACACAGCTGAGTTGATGCCATTACTGCCATTCAGTTCCAAAGCAGTTTTACCATAAGCAGCCTGTGGTAGGACAAGTATGCTGGGAAGAGACATAAAGAAAGTGACCATCCTGAGGGGCCTGGTCTTCTTCCACATTTTGACTGGGATTGGCTCCAATCCAAGCTGTTTCCTCCAGCTCAGATCTTGCATCTTGTCTTTACAGCTTCATGCTGCTGCAACAGCAGCAAGAGAACCAACAAGTGTGGCTCACAGAATGTGATCTCCAGCGTAGGGGACAGGCTGGTGATCTCATAGGTGACCTACCTTAGTTTCCTCTTGGAAAGCCAGGTGCTGATCCAAGTGAGGAGTTGCCTAAGCCAAGCAGCACAGCTGGTTCAGGCAAACCTGAAGACTGCACATCCATCCCAAAGCTCTGTGCTCTGCTGGCGTAAGCTGGGCAATCCACTGCAGCCTGGAAGGTTTTTCCAGCTTTGCCAGCTCTTCTTTCCTAGTCCAGCCAGTGCCAGGCTGCTCACAGGGCGGCTGCTTCTGAGTGCTCAGCAGAGGATGTTTCCTTTCTTCAGGCTAGTGTGGTCCCCCTGGAAGAAAAGCTGAAGCAAGCACAGATGGAAGTGCAGCAGCTCAAGGGCTCTGTCAGGAGCTATGAAGGGTTGATTGAAAGCTACAAGTCACAGGTAGGCATCTCATCAAAACCTTCAGCCTCTGCACAGACATGTTACCCTCCTTTGCTGTTGTGGATTATTCTGTTCGACCTTAACCCTTTGCTTTTGGAGGATCTCACTGTTTTGCATGGGTTTGGTTCTTTTGTCTCTACTAAAGTGACTTTCACACAAATGGCAACACCCAGGCTGCCATGTGCTGTGTGCCGAAGTGTGGAAGGTTTGCCTTTCTGTGTGCTCATAAGCACACTAGAAAACAAAAGACTCATTTGAATTATCTCATTTTCCCCTGCTCCTTTTCAAAAGATAAAGGAAAACAATGAGATGCTTTCTTATGCCTTTCAGTGTGGTGAGGACTATTCCTTAGTGGCTTTTGGGGAGCAAGTTTTGGATATTGTGGTGGTAGGAAGATAAGGGAAAAGAGAGAAACTTTTAGTGGAAAGCCCAAATGATCCAGTTGGCAGAAGCAGAAAGAACTTCCAAATACAGCTCTGGAGTGGCAAGAAACTTGTTGCCAATCCTAAAAGACTTTTGCTTACTCCAAAGTGGTGCACATTCTTTGAAAATTGTAGGTGACAGATAAAGTCTGTGGGAGTTTTGTACCCACAGGTGGTGAAGACCCAAATGGAGGCAGATGATACGGCAGCAAAGCTGGAAAAGAGCAGTAAAGAGAACAAGACACTGAAGGATGACATGAGCAAGGAGATTGAGTTGGTAACTATTCCTCTGAAGCCTGATGTGAAGACATTCATGCATCCTCCTGTTCTGCACTGAAACTGGCTGTGGATGGGATGTGAGAAGCATGCCTGAGCTGGCCCTTTCCAGTAGTGTTTCTGAGGACTTGTCCTTTCTGCAGAAGTGGCTGACTATTTAGCAACTCAGTTTTCACTGTCTGGCACTTCATACAGATGTTTAGCTTGCTTAGTGTGTGCTTTGCTGCAGGAATGGTGGCTTAAGCAGTGGAGTGGCTGGAGCTCACCATTTTCTGATGCAGAGCAGCTGTCCTCCAAAAAAGAGCAAGCTTCTAGTATAGCTGAAGCCCAGGGTCATTCTTACTCCATCTGTGGGGAATGCCAGATCCTTTTGGAGTAGAAGACCTTGGTCTTTGAACTCTAACACCGGCCACATGTCCACACAGTGTCGCTGCAGCTGGAGACTAACAAAGCTTCATTGAAGCTGAACTTGTTAGTCTTGGCCCTGTGAACATTCTGACATTCCTCACATGCTCTTCTTTGGCTGCAGGTGCGCCAGCAGTTCCAGAACCAGCTTGCTGAGCTGGAGAAGCTGCCTGAGATCCTAAAGGTCAAAGAGACACAGCTGGCAGAATGTCAGGAGCAGCTTCAGAGTTATGAGAAGAAGAGCATGGACCTGTCTGCGGTGGTCGCAGATCTTCGCCAGCTGGTAAGGAGCTGGCAGGAAGTAACAACAGCGCTGCAGCCGCAGGGCTGAGGGCAGCCCGAGCTTCTGACCACAGGAAGGGCCAAGCTCCACCTCTGTGCTCCTCTGTCTGCAAAGATTAAAGTCGCCCTGCAAACCTGGTGTGTGCTGTGTCTGTGTGCAATGAGTTGAAAGGTTTCTCCTCCCTTGGTGCAGACTCTTACTGGGACTTGCACACAGTGCCAACACTTGCTAATGCCCACACTGGCTTCTGTACTTCCAGCGCTTTGCCAGCATTCCCTGCTGTGGTTTTCTGCTGTCCTAACCTTATTTTCTCAGCCTGATTCTGTGTCGTCTTCCCAGCCCCTGTGTTTTCTCTCCAGGACTGTGCAGGTGCTTCAGGACAATCACAGACAGGCATGGCCTCTATAGCCATGCCTCAAGACACAGCAAAAAATCTGGCAGTCCAGCTGCTGTGCTCTGACTGCCTGGGAGTTGCAAACCTTGCTGGTATTTCAGCCTCCAGTGAGCCACTTTCATGGGGTGGGTGTGTGTGTGTGTGCTTGGCTGTGCCTGTGGATGGCTGTGCTGCATGCAGGTGTTTGCAGACCTGGCTTTTCACTTGCAGTGCTGAAGAGTTTCCTCACACCTTTTTCAGACTGCTGGAAGCAGCAAAACGGGGGTTTAGTGCTTTGCTTCTCTGCCCACCATTCCTTATCTGGGGCTCTCCATAAGTGATGACTTGAGAATGTTTCCTTCTGGAGAGCTACTTCTGTTTTAGGTGGTTAGTCATGTTTCTGTGTAGTGACTGTTCTTAAGTAATTCCTTACTGTAATTTTTAGATTGAGCTCCAGGGGGACAAAATGGAGATGACAAGAGAGAGGTGTCAGTCTGCCCAGGAGGAGAAAAGGCAGCTCACCTTGAAGGTGGAGGAGCTAGAAAGGTTAGAAATAGTAGGCTTCTCTGGCTCTCGTAACCTTCATTTCCATCCTCTTCCCATTGATTTTTCAGGGGATTGAAACAGCCTCAGTTTTGTTCCAATCTCCCATGTGTCTGCACAGTTCTGTACATCTGCTTGTCCCACATGGATCTTACCCATAGCTGCCCGCTGGAGAGGGAGTTTGTGTGTTTGCAGCACCTGTAGTGAATGTGGTTAGCAAGGATCCTGGTTTACAGAGCAGATCCGAACAGCTCCTTCTCCCTCTTTTGAGGTTGCTACTTGTTACAGTGTTTTTAGCCATGCTTGTAGATTCCTGTTAATGCCAATGTCTGGAACAGTGCAGGTATGTGGTGCTCTGGATGTCCTTCCCTCTTGGAAATGCTGAGAACCAGAGAAGTGTTCCTGGGGCTCTCGCCTTTCGAGGGGGGATAGGATCTGTTCTTAGACTTGCCAGGGCCTGACAGAAAGGCAGAACGGAAGACTCTGTTTAACATGATTAGATTTCCTTCACTTCCTGTCTTAACCTAGAAAGCTAGAGACAGCGAATGCCCAGAACATAGAATTCCTGCAAGTCATTGCCAAGCGCGAGGAGTTGATCCACCAGTGCCAGCTGCGACTGGAGGAGAAGAGCCGCGAGTGCAGCTCCCTGGCACGTCAGCTGGAGATGGCCATTGAGGATGCCAAGAGACAAGTGAGTGATGTCTTGTGAGTTCTCCCAAAGCTGCCCATGCTGGGAAGGGGGAGCGGTGAGAGTGCTGGAAATCCCCCCTCAGCCCAAGAACCAAGTGACCAAGAACGCAGTTGTCACATTCCATGGAGTACAACCATTAAAACGCTCTGGAGCTCTGCCAGCACCCCAGCCACTGAGGAACCGAACTCTGCACTCCCACTGTCAACACAGAGAGGAAAGCACAAGACTGAGCTGCTTCTCATGGAGAAGAATGTGTCCAGCTGAACTGCAGAGGGTCTTTGTGGGCAGTGGGGCAGGGAAGCACCACTCTTCCACAGGCACCCCTTGCCAAAGCTGCTGTTCTGTGTTTCATGTAGGTGGAACAAACTCGAGAACAAGCAGCATCTCGAGAGAGGGCAGCCCAGTCCAAGCTGCTGGATTTGGAGACCCAGCTGAGCAGGAACAAGGCAGAGCTGAACCAACTGCGTAGGAGCAAAGATGATGTGAGTAACCTGCAAGGGATCCTTTTGCTGTGCTGCAGCAAGTGAAGTCCATAAAGCAGGGGCTTGCAGGCATGCCACAGAAGTCAGGCAGAGCTGTGTCCAGGTGTGAGGTGCTGCTGTTTGTGTCTGACAAGATGTGTCTGTCACATCACTGCTTCAGGAGGTTCTTTGGACTCTGAATTCTTCCTTACAGCAGCAGTCTGAAGGCCTTCTGTGTGTTCATGTGAGACACAGACACCAGGGTCAGATTTCAGCTTAATTTACTCTGCTTCATTACCTGACAAAGAATGCAATTTCTGCTCTAGAGCAGAGGATTTATTCTGGCAGAAAGAAGGGGAGTCTTTCATAAAGTCCTGTTTGCTCATTTCCTCCAGTTCATTTGGCATTGGGTTGAGTCAGGTCAGGACGCGTTTCAGAGTGTTCAGTTCCCCATAAGTAGCTAATGGCTTGTGAGTGGCTGCTGCTTGGCTGTCCTGTGGCCTGCTCTTGTCATGGGACTGCTGAATGGAGCTTCAAAGGAGCAGCTGGGGCTGTAAATGCTGCAGCACCATCTATGGTAATGTCACCTGCTGCCATGCCACTGCCTGCTGGCCCGAGCAGGTCTGAGAACAGCTGCAGTCTGAGGTGCAGGGGATGGAGGCTGTGTCTCAACTGTGTGCTGTGCTTCTGCAGGCAGAGCGTCGCTTCGAAAGCCGCCTGCAGGACCTGAAGGATCGCCTGGAGCAGTCAGAGAGCACCAACCGCAGCATGCAGAGCTACGTCCAGTTCCTCAAGGCCTCATATGACAACGTCTTTGGGGAAGGGGCCTTGCTGGGCTCTCCCAGCCACTCTCGTTCCTCTCCCTGAGCACAGTGCTCACTGGCTTTGCCTGCAGCAGGAGCTGGATCTCAAAGCCATAAGTAGTTTAGAAAATGGGTTGGCATTTCAGAGATGTTTTCCTCTTGTCCTTGCAGCACCAGCTGGTAAAATGATGGTGGCAAATGTCTTACCTGTGGAGGATCAGCAATACCAGGCTGTGCCTTGGACCCTGGTGATTTTACCTCTTCTGGAACAGGTCCTTCTCATTCCACAAGGGCCTTGCGGTTTCCACCCTTAGAGCTTGTTGGTGTTTTTTGTTGCATGTGTTCCTGTCTGTGAGAAGTTTTTTCCTTTTATGATTCTTTTTCCAGACCATTTCTGTGGTGGCACGTCTTGTGGGGTTGGTTGTTTGTGGGGACTCTTATTTCTTTAAACTCTTGTACGTTCTGCCAAGGGGCAAGGACCCACCTGCCAGAAGCCCGAAACCGAAAATAACTGCTTAGGCTGTAAACCTGCAGCCAGGGTGTTCAGAAACAGTTTTATACCAGAAATAATGGTTTGGGATTTGGGATTTACTTGATTGTTGTATACTCCCCAACCTTCACTTTTTTCCTGAGTGTGATGCTAATGTTGTTTTACTACTTTCATCTTTGGTATCCCCAGCACTGAGACAAACCTCTCTAAATTCGGAGGTTCAGGTTTAACCTCCATGGCCCCTCAGCTGGGGTCTGGGTGTGCATGAAGTACTGGTGGGGTCCTGGGCTGGTTAAAGAGCAGCTCTGGACACTGCTTCACTCATCCAGCCTGCACCTTGGGGACAAGCAGGGGTCCAGTGTGAGTCCCTAAAGCTCAGCTGCTCTGTCCTGCTGCCTTCTTTCGAGGGAATTGTTCCTGCAGGGGCAAAAAAGCCTCAGGGCTTTTACCCTTTTTGTAACTATTTGACACCAAGGTTTTCTATATTAACACTTTTTTGAGGGCTCTGTAACTGTGTGTGTGTTTAACCCATTAGAAATCTAGAGGTGTTAGGGTAAAGCAGACAATAAAGTACACTTCACTTGGTGCTATTAAGCATTTCCTCGGCCGGGGCCCGCGGGGTCTCTGCCCGTGCTCTGGGCGGCAAACACCTCCCGGGGGGAAGCAGGTCGCTGGCCCCAGGGGTGGGGCTCTCCCTGGCTCTGCAACCCGAGCTAAACGCTGCAGTGCCTTCTGGCCTCCAGCCTGCCCGTGAGGTCCCTCCGCGAGCGCACAGAACGGGGAAGGTGGGGGCAGCCGCAGCTGCCTGTGCGCCCTGCCCTGTGACTGCCAGGCAGCCCCGGCAGGGCTCGAACCCGCGGCTACTCTGGGCACGGAGGTGCGTTGCCCGGCCTGGCCGCCAGGGGGTAGCAGCTGGCGCGGCCGGAAGCGGAAGTGCGGGGTTTCTGTGGTCGGCGCGCGGGTGGCTCGCCATGGATTCGCGGCAGCTGCGCTGGGAGACCCTGGCGGCTCTGCGCGCCTCGGGCAAGGGGCGGCTGAAGTACTGGCGCCGGGAGGAGGTGAGGGTGAGGCCCCGGCCCGCGGGATTGTGCGTCCTGGGGGGCAGCTGAAGGTGGTCCGTGACTCGGCCGCTTTCAGTAGCCCGCGGCCAGGCTCCGCTGGCCCTTTCGCACCGACTGAGTAGTTGAGGGTTTGAGGGACAGCAGCTAGAGGAGAAGGTTCAAGCATCGCGGTTCTTCTGTCCTGCAAATGCAGGGGAGCCCGGGAAAGTGTCGGGAAAAGTGGAAGAAAAGGGGTAAAGGAGGTACTGAGCTGTAGGGATGTTTGCAGTGCATGCTCGGGACTGCTGTTTTCTTTCTTGATGTGTTCCATGTTTACCGAAAATATTTTCTGTCTAGGATATCTTGGAAGGATGCATATCTCCTCTCGAGCTGTCCTCCTATGCCGGCTTGGTCCTGGACAGAATGGTCGAGCAGTCTGCCCAAGAAACCAGAAGTCCAGTGCCTGAAGAATCTCCTCCCCTCACAAACCAGTCACCACGTCTGGAGAAGATCACTTCTGCTAACCACTCTTCCCCACCTACATCTGCAGAGCTGAGTGAAACCAAGGTAGCTCTGGTTAGGCGAGCATGTGTGAGCAGCTGGGAGACAAAGTGTGCTGACTGGCTGCCACAAAGTGTCTGAGAAGGGCTGGAAAACATTTCAGCTTTCTGTAGGATGAACAAGTGGTGATGGAGTTGGTATGTGAAAGATCTTCATAGATCAGCGTTTCACAGCAGGCCGAAAGCAAACTCTTTTCCACCATAACTAGGGAGCTGTGTAGCTACATAGATTAGCAGCAAGGGATTTATCTGCTTGGAATGGATGAGGTCATGGAGTAGGGTCAAGCCTGTTGTAGAGTCTGGAAGTAAACCAGTAGCTGAGTTGTGGAGGTAACAAAGCTGAAGAAGCACCTGAAATATTTGTTGCTATGCATTAAATTACAACAGCTCTGCACCTCCTGATACTGAGCAGCAAAGATTTGCAGCATCTTGGCTTCATTTAGATATAAGAAATACATTGTGAAAGAAACATGCTTGTGAAGCAGGAGAGCTGGTACAGGCTGAGGAGAGCCTGAAGGCTTCCTGAAGGATGAAGTGTAAACCTGCCTTGACTTTTCCAGTGCAACACCTTCACTGTGTGCAGTGAGAGTGTAGGGAGTCTGTCTGGGTGACAGCCTTTGGGAATGTCCTACAGGCTTTTGGCGAACGCTTCTATTTTAGTGCCCGGGAAAAGTCGTTATCCCAACCTCATGTCTGTGCTGCAGGACACTCAGAGCGGTGAGGGTCCACTTCTGGGGGTACACAGCTACTCAAGAATGCTTTGGATGACTCTTGTCTGAATAAGTAGAGCAGTTTAGGAGACGTGCTAGGACAGCTGGACCTATTTTCCCCATGAGGTGCTGATCCTTTACTCCCTCACTGATTTCACCCAGGGAAATGGAGATCTCAGTCCACTGGAAACAGATCAAGAAATCTTTGCAGCAGTTCAACCATCTAAACTTACACGAGTTGAAGGCTGCATTCGGATGTATGAAGAGATACACAGGTTGAAAGCACAGGTAAAAACAAATACAGGCCACACCAGAAACCCCTCAGGGTGCCTGAGCTGCAGCACCGGGCGTGGCAGGAGTGGGACTGTAGCTGATCCTGGGCCTTAGAGAGTGAATGTAGGATGACCCTGAGTAGAGCCTGGTGGCACTCTTGTGCAATGTCATTTGTGTTTTTTTCTGTCCAATTTTGATGCTTTGGCACTTCTGCAACCTGCAGGAGAGGCTGAGGCAGTGGCAGGAGCAACAAGAGAAGATGGTGAGGGCAGCCTACGACCTGGCAAGTGAACAACTAAAACGCTTTGATGAACTGAGGGAGCTAAAGCAGCATCAGGAATTCCAAGACTTGAAAGAAGTGCTGGAGAAGAGGTGAGATTAGCTCTGGTGTCTTTAAAACACTGCAGCACCTCCTCAGAGTGAGCCTGGGTTATGGTGCCTGGCACTTGTGTGCTGGTCAGCTGTCCTTGCGAGTCACACCTGCTGCTCCTCTGGCACTGACTGCTGGTGCTTCTCTTTCAGAGCAGATTTCTGGCTGCTGTTGAGTTTCAGTGGTTAGAAAAAGACTATTTCTGACAGTACCTTTAATGGCTTATTTTAAAATGAGATTGCAGTGTGTGGTTTGTATTCTGTCTCATGCACAACTTGGCTACAATTTTTTGTCTGTTTCGTAGCTCAAAGGAGGCCCAGGGACAGCAAGAGAAGCTGAAGGAAGAACACCGACACAGAGCAAAGGTCTGAGACGTGCAGGAGTTGGCCTTCCTATCAGTCTGTGACTGCTCAGTGGGAGCTGGAAGTGCCACTTGGTTGGTTTATGTTTACTTGACAGCCCTGGAGCCAGAATGTGCTGTCCCAGGCACCCGCCGCATTGCTGTGGAAATGCAGTAAAGGCACACACATGTGCTGTAGGAGCAGAAAGGCCCTGTAAAGCTAAAGTCACCAAGCCAGGAAGGACCTCTAAAGATGGAGCTATTCCACTGTTTTGCATTTGCTTCTTCCTCCCCAGGTGTTAAACCTAAAGCTGCGGGAGGCAGAGCAGCAGAGGCAGCGGCAGGAGGAGCTGGAGCGGCTGCGTAAGGAGGAGGGCCAGGAGAGGCTGCGGCGCCTTTATTCCATCCAGGAGGAAGTGCTGCAGCTGAACCAGCAGATTGATCCCAACTACAGGCACAAAGACTTGCCGAGAATTGACCTTTCTGCATATAGTAATCGTGGCAACCAGATCTGTGGGCTGGTGTCAGGACTCATCCGCACCACAAGTGAGGTAAAGGCTCTAGAGTTGCTCCTGGCTTTGTCGTTTCTCCATAAAGCCTCCTGCAGTTCCTGCCTGTCTTCAAAGGCAGCTCCTTTATGAAGCTGTTAAATAAAGTGTCACAGAAATGCTTTTAAGTACTTGCCCTAGAAAGCATCCGATTGAAAATAAGAATTATTTTCTATAGCACTTCAACTGTTCTCTTGAAAATGGCTTACAAAATGCATGAAGATTTCTGCAGGGGACTGAACATTAGAATAATGCAAATTCTTGCTGCCGTGAAGCCCCTCTTTGAGGCAGTCATGGAGCCACTGAGTGCAGAACATGCTGGGATCTGGTACACCCAAGCCTTCATGCAGTAGCTGAGTTTTCTTAAAGGATTTTTTTCTCTGTCTAAAGTTGGGTTACAAAGAAAAAGAGCAGGCTGTGACAGGCTAATGCTGCTTGCACAAGCAGCTCTCTGCAGAGGAAGCTGTTGAGGCGCTGCATTGGGGTTCTTTTCACTGTGTTGCAGAGGGTGGTTAATGTTTGCTGTCTGAAATCTGAGGTCCAGTCACGGACTGACCTTATTTACCAGGGCTGTGACACTGTTGCATATGAATAAAGGAGCAAAAGGTGCTTTACCCAAGAGAACAGAGTGTGTGGTTGGCTCTCAGCCTGGTTGAAGGCCAGTGCTTCAGAAGCTCCTTGCTCTGGCTCTGCAGACAGTGGAAGGTTGATGCTATGTGACCTCCTCTGTTTCTTGTCAGCGAGGTTTCCCCTCTCAAGCAGATGTGGCCAACACGGAGCGAGCGCTGCAGGAGATGCGAGGGCTGATCTCCGGCATGCAGCAAGAGATCACTGCAGCTATGGAAGAAAAGCGGAGGAGAGAGGAGGAGGAGAAGAAGCAGAAAATGTTGTTGAAAAAAGAGCAGATGAAGGCTCAGACTCCTGCCCCTGCGCAGCAGTCAGGGGGGAAGCAGCAGAAAGAGGGTTGGTTTGGCTCTGTTTTGTTGGGCTTTTTCTCTTCCTTCCCCTCCTTCAACACACTTGCTGTTGGCTCAGGGCTGCTTTGGAATCTCCCCCTTGTGACAGCCTATCTTCCCCTAGGCTTTGCTTTGAGCACAGCCTGCAGCATGGGGACAGGACTGCTGGCAGCAAACCTTTAAAATGAAAGTGACAAAGCAAAAATGGACTCTTCTAACTGGAGCAAAACCTGCCCTTCCTAGACAGCGTGCACTGGAATATTAGAGAATGACTGTGCCTCCTTGTGAGCATAGGTGGGTCATGCACAATGAGAGCACACAGGGACAGGCTGCTGGAATGGTTTCCTGCTGGAGAGGCAGTGAAGTCTGCATATCCTGCACAGAACCTGCTGAGCTGAAGAAGAGTTCCTGCATAGCTTCCAAACTCGTGGCTAATTTACAGGCGTGGCTTTCTAAACTCTAGGGAAGCAGCACTCCTGCAGCTCTTTTATTTCTTGCTATTTTTATTTGCTCTTGCTATTTATTGCTCTTTTATTTCTTGAGATTTTCCAGAGGTTTTGGATCCTTCCTAGCCTTCTGATACTTTATTTTAAATATCAGGACTTCAAGTTAAGGCAGATGAAAGCACCATGAAGTGGTACCAGCAACTTCAAGATGCTGCTGAGCAGTGTGTTGCATCTTTCAGTGGACTCAGCAACTGCGAGGGAAACAATGAGGTAGGAACAGATGACTGCTGGTGCCAAGGGCGTTGGCTTCATTTCTAGGGGAAAGAGGACAGCTTTCATTAAAAAACAGCTGCAAATTCCAGCTGAGCAGCCTCTGTCAACAGTCTGATCACCCAGATTACTGTAGTAACTTTCTTGTCTCTAAAGGTTTTTGAAGCATTGTGTGTGTTTTTGCTGCAGGTCAAGAAGATAAAGGCAGACCTGCAGAAAGCAGCCACAATCCCTGTGAGCCAGATATCCAGAATATCAGGTCAGGAAAGCACCAGGACGTCCCCCCTGCCCCGCTGAAATGTCTTTGCTGTACAGACTTGAGTGGGACAGAAGACATTCCATGTTTGGATAACTACCCTCACAGCAGAAAACTGGGATCCATACAGCCCAAGCCTTTGCAGCACACTCTTATGCTTTGAGGTTTGCTGCTACCCCCAGAGGCATCTTGCTTCACCATTTTTCATGTCTTCTCTCAGATATATCAGACATGCAGGCCCAGCTGCCTTGCCCTTCAGGTCTGTTTTTTCTGAAGATGTAGCCTGCTGAAGGCTTGTCTGTTGCTTTATAATCTGTCTCCATACTTTACATGTTTGCAGGCTCTAAGCTGAGAGAGATTTTTGACAAGATCAATAACCTGCTCTCTGGGAAGTCTGTCCAGAGCGGAGGGCGAACTGTGTCCGTGACTCAGCATCCACAGGCTCTGGATTTTGTTTTTTACAAGCTTGCAGAGAAATTTGTGGTGAGGAGAAGCTCTCATTCTTGGGGTGACAAAGGGAGCCAATGCTCTGGGGAATTCTGCTGCACACTGCTCTGCAGCTGCTAAGAATGAAATTGCCAGGTGCTTAGCTTGCATGTTCAAGATGCTTAGAGAAAGTGCTTGTGGATTAAAAGCAGTGATGGGACTTGGTTTCTCTCTTCCTGCTCCAGCGCCAAGGAGAAGAGGAAGTAGCTTCTCACCATGATGCAGCCTTCCCCATTGCTGTGGTGGCATCAGGAATCTGGGAAATACACCCCCGAGTTGGAGACCTCTTTTTAGCTCATCTGCACAAAAAATGCCCCTATTCTGTGCCATTTTACCCTGCATTGAAAGAAGGCATTTCTATGGAAGAGTATCAAAGGTAAATTTGTTGCTGGACTTCCAGAGCTCCAGCTGTGCAAGACTGAAGGCTGCAGTCTCCTGGGTGGACTCCACTTCTCCCTATCTCTAGTTACAGAGGGCCTGGGATGTGCTGGGGATTCACTCACAAGCATGCAGCTGCCCTGACCCTGTTTAACTGGGGGATGCTCTGTCCTTCAGCATTGCAAGTGCTCTTTTGCTTCTTCCTCATCTTTCTCAGAGAACAGTTGACAGCCACAAGCTTGATGCAGGGTGAAATGCCCAGCACGGATCTGGCATGAGATAGAACAGTGGCATTTAGGACCCAGGAGGCAGTGCTCAGCCTTGGCAGTTGCCCTGATACAGTTTGGAGTATCCCTATTCAATGGGCATTAGGCTTCAAGTCAGCTCAGAACCACAGGGACTCAGTGAATGTGTTTTGCTGCACTAATACTGGGAGGTCTTCTCATGCCTAGGATGCTGGGCTACGAGGTTAAGGATTCGATGGTAGAGGAGCAGGATAACTTTCTGAAGCGGATGTCAGGGATGATTCGCCTTTATGCTGCCCTGATCCAGCTCCGCTGGCCCTACGGAGACCAGCAAGGGGTATGTGTGCATGGCCTGACAACTGCAGCCTTCTTACTGTCCAAGGAGTCTCTTTAAGGTGCTTGTTAACTTAAAGTGTGCTGAACTTAAAGCAGCTTACTGTGTACTGAAAGGGCAATGGTCACAACCTTCCGCAGCAGTGCAGCGCAGAGCAGTTTTTAGCACTTCTTTGTGGCACTCAGGTTTTATGGGGGGCTGTTGTAAAATAGCTTCCTAAAGAGGGAAGTAAACCAGAAAAGTGCCTGTTCTGGGAGCAGCCTTTTTCAGGTGGTGAAACAAGCAGTGGACAGCTCTTTGTTACTTTCTAGACACACCCCCATGGGCTGAGCTATGGCTGGCGTTGGCTCGCACAGATGTTGAACATGGAGCCCCTAGCAGATGTGACAGCCACACTGCTCTTTGATTTTCTGGAGGTGAGCCACGGGAGTTACTCATGCTGAGGGAGATCTAGACTGGTGACATTCTGTGTATGCCACTTCTGCTCTTGTATTTGGTTCCATTTAGGGTTCCTGGTGTTTTAAAAGTAGTCACACGGTCCTGTAGGAGTGAGGTCCTGTAGGAGTGAGGTCCTGTAGGAGTGAGGTCCTGTAGGAGTGAGGTCCTGTAGGAGTGAGGTCCTGTAGGAGTGAGGTCCTGTAGGAGTGAGGTCCTGTAGGAGTGAGGTCCTGTAGGAGTGAGGTCCTGTAGGAGTGAGGTCCTGTAGGAGTGAGGTCCTGTAGGAGTGAGGTCCTGTAGGAGTGAGGTCCTGTAGGAGTGAGGTCTGCCCGAGTTGGTACAGTGTGGTGAGGTCCTGTGGCCTCTGCATCTGAGCCAGTACATGCAGCAGGGTGGGTTTTCCCATGATGAATTCACACTGCAGTGATCCAAATGGGGAAATGATTGCAGCATGCCCCAGAAATGCTGTTGGGGAAGGCTGCTGTTTCTGGAGGGAAACTGGAGTGAGAGAAAGAATAACCAAAGGTTGGCAATGAGGCAAAAGGGTGATCGTGGTGGCAGTAATGGGCTGGAGAGGATCTTGCAGTATGTGTGGGTAGTTGAATGTCTGGGTAACATATCAAATGGCTGTCATTGAAAGGTTCAAGTCTGCAGCCTGGCCTCAGCGTCTTTGTCTTACAGGTATGTGGCAATGCTCTGATGAAGCAGTACCGGGTTCAGTTCTGGAAGCTGATGCTGCTCCTCCAGGAAGACTATGTCCCAAGGTAGGGCACCTGTACTTAGCAACATGGAATCTGGTTTACTTTCTGTTTGTTTGGGTTTTTTTGTCCACTGCTGCCATTCACCCCCTGCCTGCTTCTAAATGACCCCCACCTTCCTGAGCACATTTTGAACCCTCTGCTGTGTCTGCAGGATTGAGGCCATCACCAGCTCTGGGCAGATGGGCTCCTTAATGCGTCTGAAGCAGTTTGTGCAGGTAAAGCAGCTCTTCTGCTTCCCAAGTGGTTTGGTTGGGTTTGGGTTTTTCCCTCCCTTTGACACAGGCATCATATTGCAAATGAGGTCCGTGCTGCTCGCAGTGTTCCTTAGAGCCCAGCACATGTCCCTGTGCTGCCATAACCCATCCGTTGTAACTTCTCAGTTACTGAGTTGCCTTAGTGGCTGTTACAGTGTCACAGCTCACTTCCTCCTTCCCTCACCTCTCCTTTCACTCACAGGAGTCATTTGACTGTAAATGAACTTTAGTGAGAGCTGTACAGTTTGAGGAGGACTCTACTGAATCATTCCCGTAACAGCTATTTTTCATCAATGGTTTGCTTGTTATGTGTTGCCCTGATCAGACAGATGAGGCAGTGACCTCTCTGCAGCATGGCGTTATGCATATTTTCTTCCTGAGAAAGCTTGCAAAACTGCCCAAGGCTTGATCACTGAAACTGATTTGGAAATGCTGGCTTGTGATACCAAAGTATGACAGCTTCAGAGTTTTTATTTCACCTCAATGTTTGTACATTTTATTAGCAATGCTTTGGTCGTGTGCATCGAGCCATCAAAACTCCTGACAAGAGGTGCCAAATCAGAGTTCCCTTCTCTCTGTTCTTTGTCTTTCTCCACTAGAAATGTGTACAGGAAAAGAAAATTTCCCTGCCCACAGGTGCCCTGCAGCCAGCCTTTTGGAAATCATAGATGGGCTTTTCCTTTCCTCAGATGTCAGTGCCTTCAGACCTGGCTTCCTGTTCAAAGGCAAAGCAGATCTGCTTAGCACAGAGGCATGGAGACACCACAGCCCTGTTAAATCAAAGATGGCTGCTGAGCAAGATGAGCTCCTGTTCATTTCATTGCAGTCCAAGTTAGCATTTCCTTTGGATTTTTATAATTTTTTGTATAGTAAATCATGGGAGACTGGAGACTCCATGTGTTTTAGTATGTGGAAGGTGTTTCACATACAGCATCCTGATCACCTCTGGGCTTCAGAGATTAAAATCTGCATGGTGCTGTTCAGAGAAATGTAAACATCTCACAGCTCTGCAAAGGCTTCACAAGGAGTCGGTCTCAGAAGTTTATTTCTGTATTTGCTGCATCTGTCTCTTGTGATTCAGTCCTGCTGATGTGCTGCATCCTGTTTGCATCAGCATCTTAGAACTGCAGTGGGCCTGGTGAGGCCTTTTGGCCTAGTGGTGCTGATACGTTGAGTGTAACCTGGCTCCACGAGCACTCTTGATTTGAGAGAATTGAACTCAACTGTTGTAAAAGGTTTGCATGGAAAATAGGAACCATGAGGGAAGAGCAGAGCTGCTGAAGCTGCAACAATGCTGTGTCCATGATCCATTGGAGGGGCAGAAGCCAACAGTCCATTTTCTTATTAAACAGTAAAAGAAGAAATGCCAGCCTGGTGCATTCATCCTGGCACTTTGCTGATGTTCTGCCATCATCTGGGGGTAAATGACTGTGCTTGGGTGACCTTTGGTGCATTCTATGAGACTCTTGTGATGTGAATGGATCCCTTCCTGACAATCCAAAGGTGGCTTTTTCTCAGAACAGTTCACTCTAGAAACTTGTTTACATTAAAGTTGGATTTTTCTTTTTAATCTGAAGCCAACGCTGTTTGTTTTTTTCTGTAGAAGAGGGGTGCTCAAGATATCTCCATCTGCTGGGTGAAGGGGAGGGATGGTGTGGGAGATTGGTCTCCTTGATGGTGTGCTGTCCTTGAACTATTTTGGTGGCATCTGAGAAAATGAGCTCCTGAGTTCTAGCAGGCAGTCTGTCATGTCTGCAGCTCCTGTTGCCAGTTCAGGTTAGTATTCTTACCAGACTGTTTTGCACCCTTCCTAGAGGCATGACAATTTGAAGCTGCAGAAAGCAGAGCTTGAGGCCATGTGAGAAACTGAATTTGATTTTTGTGTAGTTCTTAAGGTTTCTGAGAAAAGGCTTTAACCTGCACCTGGGAACTCAGGCCTTCAAACCCTGTAACCTTGGCTTTTAAAATGTGCTGGTAAAGAAATTCATGCTTAGTGTACACATTTTTGTAAACTAATTCTTTAGACAGGTGTTAGTGCTGGTGGTGGTTCTGGGGTGCTGCCAATCCCTTTCCACTGTCCTGCCAGATAGGACTGAAGCAACAGACTTCAGTGTGGGGATGGAGTTCATGCTCAGGTCGTTTAGACTAGGGGGAGAGGTTTTAATGATGTTTTGCTTATCTGCACTTGTGATGGAGACTCACCTAGGCAAGGGGAATTTGATGCTGCACAGATGTGGCACAGTAGCTTCTGCTGACAGGTACTGGAGCTTTCTGACATTCACATAGCAGGAGGACAGAACCGCCTATGTCTCTGAATAATGAACATATCCTTCTCTGCCCTGGTAAGACATAAAACAATAAGAATTTCTAATTGGACAAGTGCATACTTCAAAAGAGCCATAATAAATCTGTTTAGTTCCAGATGTACTTTAAGGCTGCAGTCACTGCTTGCACCAGCAGCTGACTCCCATGCTGCTGTTCCGTGTTTGGTCACTTAGTTTGGAATCTTGGCCATTTGCCGCGATGCAGTGCAGAGAAGGCCCCTGTGCGTGTGTTCGTGGCGCTTTCATCTGAACCTTTGTATCCAAGATGACAAAGGAGAGCATCTCCTGTGCACTCAGGATGAAATGCATTGAAATCCCTGTGAGTCACTCTTTGCCTTGGAGACCACAGATCCAGGCAGTCTTGCAGGTCGCCATGCAATGTCACTGCAAGTCTGCTTTTTCCATTTAAGTACTTTGATGAAAGGAGGTGCTATTAACTCAAAAATCACTCAAACCCACTCACCACTTTGAGCCCATCAAGTTCCTGCTGTCTTACCAGGCCTCTTTTCTAAAACGAGCTAGAATTAGGCAGTAGTGTAGAACTTTGCTGTGCCTATTTTAAACATCTAGTTTCTACTAAAGGCTCATTTGCCTTTGAATTTATGCATCAGCTCTTCAAGGAAATGCTCTTGACAAGCCTTTGCAGTCGTTTGATGCCCTGCCTTGCCAGGCTCCTTAGTGCCCGTGCCACCGCAGGCTGCTGCAGAAGGGGCTGCTTTGGAAGGGAGCAATGGCTTGCAGCTGCCGAGGCTGGCCGCTAAGTGAAGCGGCAAAACCTGGCCCCGTCCTCTCTGCCCTGCAGCCCCGCAGCTCAGGCTCTCCGGGGCCCAGACCCACCCTGGCGTGAGGAGCAGGGCGCTGGAACCAGCAGCCGCCGTGCTGCGCGGACCCCGTAACTGGCTCCGCATCCCAGCGGGTGCTTTGGTTCGTGTCTGGGGCTGCTCACGGAAGGGTCAAAGCTCGACCATCGCTGCTGCTGAGGGGAACAAACGCGCGGAGCCCCGCGGCCGCACCCGCACCAGCCTGCCCCNCCGGAGTCGCTCGGCATTTTCCGGTGTGGCTCGGCTCGCTCCGGCACTCCCCGCAGAGCTCGGGTGCGTGAGGCCCTCCTCCACCCCAGTTTCCGATTCTCTCCGACGCCCTTCGGTCCTTTCCGCCAACCGGGAGACGGCTCTGCAGCGCTGACGTCATCTCTGGCTGCCCTATAAAATCCGGGCGCAGGCGGCGGTCGGTGTCCGTGGCGGAGGGCGCGGAGCCGGCGGGAGGGAGCTGCGCACCGATTTGGTGAGGCGCCGCGCTCGCCTTTGTCCGACCCCGCTCGAGTGGAGAGGCGCCCCTGTCGCGTTCTGCCGCTGCCGAGACAGGCGTAAGGGAGTGCGGTCCCCTGGGCCGCGGGGCGGGCTGAGGGCGGCTCTGTCTCTTGGGGCTCCCCGAGGCGGCTCCTACTGCTGCCGTAGGGGTTCTTACCGCGGGCGGTCGCAGAGCCGGGCCTCGGGGGCGCCTAGGATGTCCCCGCGGTCCTGGAGGGGAGGGAAGATCTGGGGAGAAGCCGCGGACGCGGCGCGGATAAAGGGCAGGCGGTGGGGAGCGGCGGGATCCGCCCTGGGCAGCCTCGACCTGCGGCAGGAATTCCATTCAGTGCCCTGGGGAGGGGAGGACAGGCGAATTGCGGAGCTGCGGACAGAGGCCCCGCCTGGCTCGCCCTTCCCTTTCCCCTGTCCGGTGAGGGTTGCGGTGCAGCCCTGCCTCCTGCCCAGCGGGGCGGGGGCGCGGGGAGCTCGGCGCCGCAGCGATGAGGGGAGTCTGTGACAGCAATGGCTTCCCTGCGCTCGCCAGCCGAGCCCTGGCCAAGGTCAGGAGATGCAGCAATGGATGTGAGAGAGAGAAGAAAAGAAGCCGTCGGGGGTTGGGCGCTCAGCGGCGGCTGCAGAAGACTCTGCTCGGGGAGCTGAGTGTCTGAAACGAGCACGGCCGCGGCGTGCCCGCCAGAGTTGGCCAGACACGGGAAAGAAATCCCCCGATCCGTGTCCCTCTCGTATATGTGTCAGATGAGTATATAGGTCAAGCACCACGGTTTTCTTCATGAAAGGATCAGAATTTCTTCCTCCCCTCATTAACGCCGTTTAAAACATTTAACAGCAAGCCGTGATAGCAGTGTTCTTCCCGCATAGACCTTGCCTGGCTGCAGTCGTATAAATCTGTATTACTAAATCCTAAATATGTGGCAGGAGGGCGATCATTTGCCCCGATACTTTAGGAAAAGCATAAGCAGTTGTCTCTACGTTTTTTCTAGCGGGTCCACGCTGGCTGTTTGGGATTTTTGGTAGCTGTTTTGTCACGGACCAGTTGCTCATTCCAGCTAAATGTACGTGCCTCCCCAGAAGCCTCTCATGCATATTTAAGCAGGTTCTGAGGAGCAGTTGTCTGGAGATGGTGAGGGAATGTGGTGGGGCAAGCAACCAAAAAGCCCCACTCTGCCTGTATCTTTCTGGAAAAAGTAGAATCCTCTTCCTTTTGGCATTTAATTCACAGCAGAGTGCCAGAAGATTCCAATCACTGTGTTCACTGAAAGGCCTTGGTCAGGGATTCACATTTGTTCAAAACAAATTTTAGATCCCACTGATTTTTATGCATTGCAATGCAGTGAGTTCTTCCATGGAATCTTCATTTGCCGTGGCTTATGAACTGTGCAGAGAAAATAACAGACAAAAGGCTGAACGTTGGGGTGGTTTCTGCTGCATTGTGTGCAGAAGCTGTGACTGAAGGAATGGAAAATGCTTGCAGGCAGCAGGGCCTGTTGTTCACAAGAAGTGATTTATTCCCCTTCCTGCTGGAATCTTGTCAGACCGAAATGGAAATTTTGTTTGACAATCAGGGTTAGGTGTTATGCTTCTGTGAGATCTGTAGCTGATTAAGTTAGCAACCGTATTTGTGGTGTTTGGGGTTTTTTTAGTAACAAAATACGTCAGGTCTGGGGGAAAACTAATTGCCTGGAGCAAATAGGAATTCCTCTTTGCTTTTCTGCACCACACGTTAGTCTAATGCATGAGTTTGCTTTTTCCATGGCCTCTGCAATGTAGGCAGCAGAGATGGGGTGGAGCAGACTGCAGATGTTGTGGATGGAGATTGCCAAGTGTAGTCTAGCACTGTGCTCCCATAGCTGTGATGGAATGGAGGGTCAAGCTGCCTCCTGACCACTGCAGCTGAGACACCGAGCTGTGCAGAAGCCACCAGAGAGATGCACCAGCTTCAGCTGGCACAGGGGCGTGGCACTGTAGCTGTCCGGGAACCCTTTGGGAATCGCAACCTGCTGAGGCAGATGTGGGCTGAGGCCACGTTCAGCTGAGAATTTGGTGGGTTAGTGCAGGATGAGCCATCTCAAGACACGCTTCTGACAGCAGCTGCTTGACCACTGTTTTGCTGTGGTAGCTGGAAGCAGACATCTTTGTAGGTGTTCATATTCAAAACCTTCTTACTGACTGTGTCTTTAAATCAAGCCACCACCACGGTTGGTTATGCTGCAGCAAGAGGCACCATTTGCCACAGCCCGGTAATTTACTTTCTGTTTCGACCTGGTGTACAGAATATGCTGGGGGAAAAGCCAGTGCCGAAGCCTTGTGTTGACGCTAGTCCTTAGCTGTCGTCTTGACTTCCCCTCCCTTCCAGGCTCTGCATTCCTGCATCATGTTGTCACCATCTTGTAAAGTCAAAGTCCAGGTATTTTTCCGTGCTGCATGCAGTGTCATTGCCATTGGTGCCTGCCCTGGTTGCAGTGACCTCTCTGTAAGAAAGATTCAGTTCTCTGGCAGTGTGCCTTTGTGGCAGGTGCCTTACCTGTACTTCAGAGCTGCATCTACTCTGCCTTTCCTTTAGCGGTTTGGATTTCCTAATTGGTGTCTGTGATGCATGGTGTGAACACTTTGTAGCTGTATTTCAGTGTTGTTGGGTTTTGATGTGGATTCATTTTCGAAGCGATTTTTGCTTTAAAGAGTACTTGAGTAGTATATTTTTACTGAGAGCACCCAAGAATCACCTGTGGTAAGATTCACGCTGAGTAGAACATTCTGCATTTGCAGGGGGCTTTGGTTCCTGATAACAGATTGATAACTCTCCTGTTGTGGTGTGACTGTGGTGCTTGCCCTTCAGTGTTGGTAAAGTAAACGATTGTATGGCCAGGCTTAGCTGGGTAAAACAAGCAACTGTGTTTTATTTGGAAATTACAATAATGTCAACGTTTATACTGCAATTGAAGTGAAAGCAAAAAGATAACAAAGGGGAGAGGAAAATGTTGGGGTTATCTGGATCCTGTCACCTGGAGTCTCCATTTCTGCAATGCAGAAAAGGTAATTTGCTTTCTCAGGAGCCTCAGCAGAGTGCAGCCCTTGCCAGCCCTGCATAGATTTAGCAAAGCTCTGTGCTGATAAAAAAAAACAAAGCCAAACCCCATCTTGTACATAACGGCAGCGTATTCAGATAGGCAGTTCATCTGCATTCAAGTTTTAGTGCTAAATTCCTAGAACTGAGCAGGTCTTTATCTTTATTTCAGATCTGCATAGCTGGAGCTGCGCATGGAGCCTTCCATCCGCCTCAGCCATAGCTTTGCTTCCTGCCCTAGTTTGAGCATAATTTGCCTTTCTTTTTTCTTTTAATGGTGCAGTTTCTTATGTCACTGTAATGCCTCTTTCAGTCTCTGGCTTGTCTGAATTCTGCCTGTGCCGTGCTTAGTCTGTACAGGTCTACAGCACTGAGGAGAAACTTGAGCACATCTTGGGTTGTGTACTGCAGCACCTGACCTGGTTTTCTGGCTTCAGTTTGCAGAGGTGTGGGGCTGTGGGTGACCTTCCCTAACAGAACCAGGAACTTTTGGACACAGGTTCTGCTGTGTGCAGCCCACCCTTAGCATTTCTTTGTTTTGTTGATGTGAATTCATAGTAAGCCAAGAGAGCAGGCAGTGTTTGTTTAGAATCTTCTGATTAGGGTATATGATCTGACCAGTTACTGCTTTGTAACACAATATGTTCATGCCGCTGCCTTTGCAGGAGAGAGTGCTGCCCATACTCTTCAGATGGATTCTTTTATCTCCTTGCAGCACAGGGACTTGCTAACCTAGCACTAAACCAGGCAGTCTTGGTGGGCTGTGCTTGAGGTGTAGGAAGCAATGTCCATCTTCCACAGTGCTGTGAGGAAGCCGGCAATGGGAGAAATGAAAGATGGAAAGAATCTACCTCAGTCTTTCCTCCCTCCTTTCCCTTTCATGTTTTTTTTCACATCCAGTATTAGAATTCAAATTACTCCTCTTTAGAAAGATCAGCGATCCATCCCCGTTCCCCACGAGGCAGGCAGGAGGAAGAGCCAATGTCAGCTCTTTTGGCAAGCTTCAGGATGTGCTGTGTGATGAATGCAGCAAAATGCATCAGGCTGCTCGTGTGTGTGCATGCTGGGGAGGGTGTCTGGAGAGGGAAGGGAGCTGGTACTGCAGGCTGCCGCTAGGGTCACATCTGCTAAGTGCATGGAATGCACTCCAGGACTTGTCTTAACAGTCACTCTCTTACTGTGCCCTTGGCCAGGGATTTTTGTGCTGCAGCTGGTTGCTTTTGCAGGCAAATGAGTTGAATTCTTCAAGTGTCATTTTTAAGAACAATTGGATGTGTTCTGCCTCAGAGCTTCTCGGCTGCTGAGAAGGTGTTTTGGTAAGGGAAGCACTGGCAGCTCTGCTGTGCCTGCCCAGCAGCACTCCTGTAGCTCCAGTCCACCCCACCTGAGTGAGACTGCTGACCGCATTGCTGTGTCACTGCTGTGTCTGAACACCTGCATCTGGCTGCTCCCGTGCAAATGCCAGTGTACCACAGAGTGCCAGGTTGGAAGGTACCCCAGGGATCATTGGTCCTGCCCCATGCACAACTTGTGCCTCTGGGGAGGGCTGGTCGTTGGACATCGAAGGGCGAGAGTGATGGGTTAGGTTTGGGTGAGGGTGTTTGGTCTTAAATTGACTTTTCTGTGGCTTTTTTAACCTGACTAACAGCCACCACTGATGATTTATTAGTGAGACAGGCTGACAGGTGACTTTCTGAAGTTTGCCTCACCCCATGGGGGTACAGTGGCAAAGGCCTTCAGTGAGGCCCTGTTGGCTTGGGGACATCTCGGCTGTGCGCCTGCCTTGGCTGTGTAGGAGGCCAAAGCTGTGGGCAGGAGCTGGCTGGTTTCTGGAAGGTTCTCTCTGCCTGCCCTTATCGGGCAGCACAGGCATCACTGGGAGGGCCGTGCCCACGGTGCCGTGGGGACGTTGTCGGGTGCCCAGGACAGGGACACAGTTGCTTATCTGGGGCTGGACAGCTGCTACCAGCCCAGCAAAAGCCTCTTTACAAACACAGAACACTGCTGCCCAGGGGGCGTCCTGTGTGCCGTCACACGCTGAGTCTGCGGCAGGAAGGTTTAGAGAGCTCTCAGAGAGCTGCTTTGTGCCCAAGGGTAGTTGGGGCACAGAGGTGCCAGAGAGCTTGCACCGTGCTGCAGCATCCACGGCTGCCCGGCCCCGAGCTGCCGGTGCCTGCCAGCAGGGCACAGAGGCTGACGTCGGCTGCTCTGGTGCGGGAAAGAACAGTCTATTATTGCCAGAGCAGAGCACTTCTGCTAGAATGGACTGGCCCCACTCACCACGGGCTGAAAGGAGCCTTTCTCCGGGCCAGCGCCGGGTCTGGGACTTGCCCTTGCTTGGCAGTGGCGAGCGAAAGGCTCGGGGCAGGAAGCAGAGCTTGAGTTTTCTCGCCTGCTTTAAGCTGCCACAGTGTAGCTGCGGCTCAGAGCTCAGGGAGCAGTGCCTGCTGCTGGAGGCAGTGTCCCCTGGCAGGGCGAGGCTGCTGGCAGAGAGCTCGGGAACGTGGGAATTTGCCCTGTGTGCCCTTTCATCAGATGGTCCTTTACAAATGCTCGGAGCCCGAAGCGGAGACTGCCTGCTGCTTTTCGGCCTGCGCAGTGCTCCTGCAGTTCCCTGCCTGAAGGAGGCCAGCGGCTGATGGCTGAGAACCGAGTGTCCTGCGTGCTGTAAGGAGTTGTGCGGGTTGGGCGCTGCCGCAGACTGGACTGCTTCCCACCGTGGGTGGGGCCGGGGAGCACTGCCTTTAGCTGGGTGCTGCCAGAGTCGTGGCAGAAGCACAGTGAGGTGCAGGTGTACACACTTGGTACGTGCAGTCACTAATTGCATAACCGTTCGTGCACAGGGCGTTGGGTGCAGCAGCTGCTAGGTCTGTGGAGTTGTCCAGTGGGTGGGTAAATATCCAGCCCTGGTGACAGTGCTGATGCCGCTTTCTGACTTTGTGCTGCAGTTCTGCTTGCAAATCAGATTGCTGCCTGTAAGTTCAGGAACTTAAAATTCCAGGTCATCCTGATTTTAACAGAAAGGAGATGAGCAGAGCGGCATCCAGTTCCTTGTTCAGTGGGGACAATAAGAGATTTGGGTGTGCGAAGGGCTGCACAAGGGATTCCAGGGGAAGGAGTCCCTCAGGATTGCCAGTTTTGTGGAATGCTCCTTGGATGACTCCTCCCAAGGTCAGAGCTGTGCAGTGCTGTGAGTCTCTGCATCGGCTTGAGAAGGGCTCTGCAGGGAGTGGCAGAGGCTGCTTCCCGCCTCCCTTAGCTGAGAGAGCGGAGAGCTGTCACACAGACATGTGGGCACGCATAATGCATGGAGCTGTGGGGCCAGCTGGCTGCTGTAACTTCAGTTATCTGCATTGAGTTTAAATAAAACGTTTCCAGATTTGATCTGTGGTACTAGGAAGGTTTTCTGTCAGTATATCCACGTGAGTTAACATGCACAGAAATGCTGCTAATGCTTGCACTGGACACTTGCTTGCCCCATTGGAGGTGCTGTGACCTTTATATGGCTGCAGTTGTATTTTTCTGAAACAATCAGGTGCAAAATGTCCTTGTAAATATTTGTTACCTGCTTCTACAAGCCTGCTCTTATCTATTAATCCATAGAATATTTACATTTTCCATACGTAGCTGCCCACAGGGTAAGGCTGTAAGCAAACTGTGTGGAAGTCCTAAGGAAGCAGGATCTCCTCCTGCCCTGCCCTTGTTTTCCAGCGCAAACAACATGGGTGCTTTTGGCTTTCAGAAAATGGATCCAAGTGGCGTAAAGGTGTTGGAAACAGCAGAGGATATCCAAGAAAGGCGTCAGCAGGTTCTGGACCGTTACCACAGGTTCAAGGAGCTGTCTTCTCTGAGGCGCCAGAAGCTTGAGGATTCCTACCGATTCCAGTTCTTCCAGCGTGACGCAGATGAGCTGGAGAAATGGATCCAAGAGAAGCTGCAGATAGCATCTGATGAAAATTACAAAGACCCAAGCAATCTTCAGGCAAGTCCTGCTGCCAGCTTCTGTTCCCTGTGTTTGGAATTCTAGTGCACACCAGGGCAGCTGGGACAGAACCAACACAAATGGAACTTGGGCTGGGACTGGTGAGGAGAGATGGGTGCAGATAGCCATGGCTTGCAAAGAACTCTTCAAAAGCCTGGGTTCTTTGCTAGCATAGCTGGAATGTTTCTGATAATATGGCAGAGGCTACATCAGCATGGAAAAAGTTACTGGCTGTAGTGTAAAACCAGCTCTGGTTAAGCCCAGGAGGTGCTAGACACTGGCTCTCTAAATGTGAATTAAGTGTTACAGTTTCTACAAAAAAGACATTTGTAGAATATAAACTTGCATGGGTGGGATTAGCTGATGGTTTTCTGGATGTTTGGTCACTCCAGTGTACAAAAGCAAGCAAAACCAGGAGATAACAAAAACTGGGCTGTTGGAATGCACCTGTGAGCATCTGATGCAGCAGAAGCTCAGCTGTTCTCCTGTTTGTTTAGCCATGCTGGGTGTGCACAAAAAACTCCAAAGAATGTCATGCTGGGAAATGTGGAGGAAGGCTGAACACCAAATTTCAGTCACCTCCTTGGATGTTTTACTTGCAGGGGAAACTGCAGAAGCACCAAGCCTTTGAAGCTGAGGTGCAGGCCAATTCAGGGGCTATCGTCAAATTGGATGAGACTGGGAATCAGATGATCAATGAAAGTCATTTTGCATCCGAAACCATACGAGTGAGTATTTAAACTTCTGTTTTCTCTTTTCTTACCAGTTGCAGGCTTTTCCTTTAAACACTTTATTGCAAATCCCATGGACGACTCTTTATTCTAAACCACTCCTTACACTCGTACAGATGCTCAATTAATGAAATCACAAAGCACTTTTTAAAGCTTACTGAGGTTTTCCTCTTTTGTGAGCCCACTGTTCTGGGATCCATCTCTGAGGTGAACCGTGCCACATGGGGCAGTGTCTGAGTGATGATGATTTTGGAAACCTCATTGTGACCAGATAATCTTTGCTTTGGAGTTGGATGGTTTTAAGTAATGCTGTGCCTGAACTGCTCAGTAGAAGCCGTTCCTCATGTTCTGCTCGGAGTGGTAATTTGCTTTTCCGTGGTTCAGTCCTTCACGCCTTACCGGACAGCGCAGCGCCCGATAGTAACAGCCACCCAAGTTGGGTCCCACATACGAGTAGGTGAAACCTCTGGCTGTGCAGTGCAACCTCCTCTTGCAATTCCTCCTCTCTCCCTTGGCTGACAATTTGCCCTACCCTTTGGGCAGTGCTAAGAAATGATGTGAGCTCTTTCCTCCCTTGGAACCTGCAGAGCCAAAGGCTCTAAATGGGTACCCACCCATGCGGGAAGTTCAAAAGCTGCTCTGGTGTGACTTTAAAGTTTCAGATCTGGGTGAGCAAAACCTTGCAGATATGGGTGGGGCAGATACTTGCCTGTTTTGCAAGTTGTGTGCCTGTGTGGGAGTGAGAATTTTCTTTTAATTGTCATAAAAGATTGCTTCCAACAGTTTTGAAGAGCGGAGTGCAAATGGAGAGAGACTGAGTATTAAAAGTAGTAATCTCTCCTAGTATCTCATATTACATTACTTAATGTTTGCTAAAGACACTGACTGGTAGTGCCAAGAGAAATGGAGAAAATGCTGTCAAGTTGCACAAGGCTGACTTGGAACAAGATGTGCTGTCTTAAAGACAAATCCCAAAATGCAGACGAGAGGCACTTGTTGGAAGTTAACTTCATGCAAAAGGCAGAGCATTTTGAAGGGGAGAGCAGAAGATTTTTGGTCTGACTTCACAATAGTATAGAATTGAACTTTATCTCAAAATGTTTTCCTCTAGTCATGTAAACATAGCTGTTTGGTAGCTTCATTAATACCCAGAGTGTAAACAGTTCCCCAGGTGTGAGATACTTCACTTTCCATGATTTGAAAACTAAAGACTGGAGATGAAATGATGAGATTTGTCCTCCCTTTGTCTGCAGTGAGGGTCAGGATGTGCAGCCTTCTGTTCAGGAAGGGAATAAATCCAATCCTTGATACAGGGTTTTGATAACTAGATCCTATTGTTTTAGACTCGGCTGCAGGAGCTGCATCGACTATGGGAGTTACTGCTGGAGAAGATGAGGGAGAAGGGAGTCAAACTGCTGCAAGCACAGAAGCTGGTGCAGTACTTGCGGGAGTGTGAGGATGTCTTGGACTGGATCAATGACAAGGTGACTCGTTACCTGCCTTCACTGTGTCCTTTTGGTCAGCAGGTAGCCACAGGAGCCTGTGCAGGCACCTATGTGTTCTATTTACCTCATTCTTGGTGCCTGAGTAGTGGACAGCCAAAGTCCTGGCTCTCTTCTGCAGCCACAAAAACAGGTACTAGACTAAGGGGAGGCCTGCATCTGGGAGTGCTTAATTCAACACAAGCAATTCTTTGCTTTGAGGAGCCCTTCCTGTTTCTCTCAGGAATCCAGTTCCCTGGAAGGGAACTCTAAAGCCTGTGAAAGCAAAGGGTTTTTATGAATGATCTGCTGTGAGAAGCAGGTGCCATAGCAGCCAGCAGCATGTGCATGCAGCGTTTCCTACCACTGGTGTATCAGCAGGAATGTGCTGCAGGAGAGCTGCTGGCTCTTGGCTCTCTGAACTCTGAGGAAGCAGACCGCAAACCGCACTGTCAAGAAGAAAAAAACACAAAACAATCATCTAAGTTTTTTTTTAATGATGGCTTTCTGGTTTGTGTCACTGGGTTCAGTCTGCCAACCCTGCATAACTGTTACTGTGTGGGAGTGGGCACTTCTCATGAAGGGCTCCTGCGCCAGAAGCCTACAACAAATGCTCATACATCTGAGAGTGTAGACAAGTTCTGATCTGGATGTACTCTGAACCAGCATGGGCAGGTGCTGTGTGGTGTTCAGATTTTTGTCATTGAATTGCTGCAGCAGTGACCATCGTGCAGAGGGCAGAAAGCTTAGAGGAGAATTGGTTGTATTCAATAACTTGAATTGATGCAAACAAACAAGGTAGAAAACCTACCCTTAGTGATCTTGTGGGTTTTCTACAGTAATGGATAGGTGTGGGGGGAGCGGAATTTGATGGAGGAAAGTTTGCAGTTCTAAATCTTACTTTAAACTCAGTGATTTTAACTTTGACCTACTCAGAATTAGGACAGTTGGCCTCCTGGTCTTCAGTAGTGATTTCCCATCAGACATACTGACATTTCCTTTTTGTCTCCTGATGTGCTAGGAGGCAATAGTGACCTCAGAAGAGCTTGGGCAGGACTTGGAGCACGTTGAGGTTTTGCAAAAGAAGTTTGAAGAGTTCCAGACAGACCTTGCAGCTCATGAGGAAAGAGTAAATGAAGTGAACCAATTTGCTGGCAAACTTATCCAGGTAAATACTCCCGTGCTGGAAGCCTCTTTTGCACGTCTAGTTTTACACAGCTACCTTTCGTCTGCAGCTGCTTCTTTTGCCCCAGTCTCGTGGCAGATCCTTAAGCTTTATTCTGCATGTGCAATCAGGTTTAGTCAATCTTCTAAAACACACATCCCTGCTTACTGCAGGGAGCTTGGACCTTTAGAGGTCTCTTCCAAACCAGTGCATTCTGTGATTCTCATCTGAGGCTTCATAAGGATGAAGACAGGACAGGAAGTGTTGCTTTCCAAGGGGAAAAAAACGTGCTGTTTGCAGCCCTCTTCCCACTGAGTAAGCAGTGCAAGGGAAGCAGTGCAAAGGAAAAGGAGGCTGCTGCAGGAGTCTTGAGTGTTTACACAGAGAGGTTTCAGGGAAACTATTGACTGGAGTAATCATCTGGAGAGTGCAGTAATGACGAATTGATCTCTTGGGAACCATCTGTGTTTCAAGGCTTTGTCGATGACTGTGGAACCACAGAACATGTGAAAAGGGCATTTTTCTTTTCCTCACTAGGAGCTACACCCTGAAGAGGAACTGATCAAGTCCAAACAGGATGAAGTAAATGCAAGCTGGCAGCGTCTGAAGGGGCTTGCCCTGCAGAGGCAAGGAAAACTCTTTGGAGCAGCTGAAGTTCAGCGCTTCAACAGGTACAAGCTTAACTGGATCTGCTGCAGTGCTGGAATATTTGTGTGGAGGGTTAGTGATGCACTGAGCTGTGTGCAGGAGGATGAGATCAGCTACTGTTGTCTGTTACAGTTTTGCTTTAGTATTCCTCATGACGTGTTGAATGAGGATCTCGTCCTGCAGTTGCCTTAGAACGCTCACCCTTTTCCACATTTGGCACTTGTACATGTTCCTTCTAATTGCAGTTTTGCTTTTCTTTCCTATGAGGGCTTTTCCTCCCCTTTTTCTGTCCTGGGTGTCAGCCCAGTTGTCCTGGGCCGTCTTTGGGCAGTGTCTTTCTGTCTTCATTTCCATTGACAGGATTCTGAAGTTAGCTGTCATGAAGCTGGAGAAGGGTCCAGGCTGGGGAACAGACCTGCTGAGTGCTGGTGCTCAGTGGCGCTGTAGCTCGTTGTTCACAACTGCTGATACACTTTTAGGTTTCTTGAGACTTATGTTTTTGGAAGTCTGGGGGTTGCTGCTGTTTTGGAGGGGTAGTGTAGTTTGCTTCAGGTTTTCTGTTTGTTGTGTTTTTAAGGGTGACTGCAGTTGGCTGCACTCCTTAGGTCTGGGTTTCTGTGCCAGTACATCTGGCATTCATGCAGGAGGACATCCTGCTTTTGCCCTGTTCCCATGTGAGACAGGCTGCTTTCAATCTCTGTGCTTTGTTTTGAAGGGATGTGGATGAAACAATCAGCTGGATTAAGGAGAAAGGGCAATTGATGGCCTCGGATGATTTTGGCAGAGATCTGGCCAGCGTGCAGGCTTTGTTGCGCAAGCACGAAGGGCTGGAGAGAGACCTTGCGGCTCTGGAAGACAAGGTACCCATGGGGATGCTCTTCACCTATGGTTTAAACCAGGTAACCTACTTGTAAAAGGCCAGAAACTCACTGCCTGTTGCTGGCCAGGTGAAGGCCCTGTGTGCGGAAGCTGACCGCCTGCAGCAGTCCCACCCCATCAACGCCTCTCAGATCCAAGTGAAGCGTGAGGAGCTGATTGCAAACTGGGAGCAGATCCGCACCCTGGCAGCGGAGCGCCACGCTCGCCTCAATGACTCCTACAGGTGGGGCACTGCTGGCCTGGCATCACTTTTCGCCTTAGCTGGGTTGGGCAGAGAGCCTTCAGGAGGAGAAGGAGATGCTGGTGTGGGGTGATCCTGGTATTCGCAGAGGCAGCAGCAGTGGCTGTGGTGAAAGAAACATTGATGTTAAATGTTACAGCTTTGAGTCAGTTACAGGAAGAGACATGTAAGGGCTGTTTGCTTTGTCCTTCCATCTGAGTGGATGCCTGCCATTCAAAGGGCTTTATCTGGCTGGTTTAGTTTGGGTGGGGTCTCTTTAATACGCATATAATGAATCTTTTTCCTGCAGAGCCCTTGTGGCCATTCGAGGGCTGAAGTCCAGTGTGCTCTTTGCCGTGTTGTCCTAGGCTGAAGTGCTCATTGCTGTCACAGCTGCTTTGTGGCTATGGCACAAAGTCTTCATCCTGCTTTGGCTTTGTACTCTCCTGCTTGTCCATGGAACATGATTTCTTAGATCCCTCTTAAGAAGACACATTAAAAGGAAACTTACCCCAGTATGGTGGTTAGGTTACATCCTTTCTGGTCTTGTTATTTTGCTGTTTGTCCCCCTCCATGAGGCAGGATTTGTGGTGGTGGAGACCCACACAAGTAGTCATTCTTCCTTTGCCTCCCCTGTCATCACTTCTTCACATCAACAGCAAAGTTAAAAGGGAAGCATCAGCAGATCCCCTTTGCTGATCAGTGACTGTAAAGGCTGCTGAAGGGAACCTGAGATTTGGCTCACTTGGTGTTTTATGGCTGAGACCTGCACAGCCACCCCCCCAAGCTGTGATGGTTGTGACAGGAGCAGTCTCATGGACTATACTGGATCCGCTGTGCTTGAGAACCATCTTCTGTTTGCTTCTCTTCTGCGCAGAGAAGCTCGCAGTTAGGAAGCTCCTTTTACTCTCAGTGTAAGTGATGTGCAAAACAGGTCTGGGAGAAACTGATTTTGAACCCATCGTTTTCCTAACTCTGAAAGGCTTCTTTTGACTGAGAGCAGACTTGGTTATTTAACATTCTGATTCCATCTTGGGCCTTGTTTTGTCTCTACCTGGGGAACAGCTTTTATGTTTGTAACCCTTTCTTTGGGGTAAGGACAGAGAAAGTATGCCAGTAAATTCTTCCCAGCTTCTTACCTTTGTGTTTTGCTCTCCTCAGGCTGCAGCGCTTTCTTGCGGACTTCCGGGACCTCACCAGCTGGGTAACTGAGATGAAGGCTCTGATAAATGCTGATGAACTTGCCAACGATGTGGCTGGAGCAGAAGCTCTTCTAGATAGACATCAAGAGCACAAGGTATCATGGTTATACAGCCAAAGCCAGTCAGCAGCCCTCAACAATTGATTTGTGTGTCTAAGGCAGTCTCTGAGCCAGAACTGCTGATGCTATGTTACTGGAATCCTTTGATCATGCAGCTAGCAGAGTCCCAGATTGTTGTCCTGGTGCAGTGTTTTCATTCTGTTTCTTGCTAGCAGACACACACCAGGAAATGAGTGGTTAGGAATGCTTATCATGTTTGACAAAACATAACTGGAGCTGCTAGAGTCAGCTGGACAGGCGACTGCTTCCATTCTGAGGTTGCTTAAGAGCAGCCTTTTGTCTCCTTTCACATGGGTTTGCTCTCCCTTACCTGCAGAGTAAGGCAGTGCATCTCATTCTGGGTTTCACGTTAAGTTCATTTGAAGACTGTTGGATGTTTATCAGTCAGATGTTCAAACTTTTGGCTCTGTTCTTTCCAATAGCAGCTTTCATCTTCTGACACTAAGATCAACTTGGTAATACCTTATTCACATCCCCTTCCATAGGGAGAAATTGATGCCCACGAAGATAGCTTTAAATCTGCTGATGAGTCTGGTCAGGCTTTGCTTGCTGCTGGGCACTATGCTTCTGATGAAGTTAAAGAAAAGGTAAGTTGAGAGAAGAGCTCCTAGAAATTTCTTTCTTCTGTGTCCCTTGACTTTAGAAGTTTGTTTCCTGTTAAAACTCTTGAGCTGCTAGGTATCATCCCTCTGGGTGTCAGGACTTCTTCCATGGATTTCACGTCTGCTTCCCATTCTCAAGCTGACGGCTTCTGTTAGCACTGATAGTCCTAACAGTCCCTATCTGTTAGGGACTGTCAATTTACCTTTCTGAGTGATCCAAGATTAGCTCTGTTACCAGGAAGGTCAGGAAATACTGAATACATCTGAATTTTGGTTTTCAAACTAATGAGACCTCTCACAAAGTCTGCATATGGAGACACTGGTCAAGCAGCTCAAGTGCCCTGAATGTGGGCCAAGGAGTGACCAGAGGCTGAGACAGCAGCATGGTTTGTTGAACAGCTGCTACTACGGGTAGACCTACAGTCAAACAGAGGGGTTGTCTGTTAAAGCCCTTTGTACGTTGCATCTGGGAAGGGACAGGTTTCTGACTGGAGCCAGCAGGTCGGACACTGCTCAGGCTTGAGGAAGCTGCATGTGAGGATCATGACAGTAGCAGGAGAGTGGTTTTTTTACATGGGGGAGGACATTTTTCAGTTCAGTGTTGATCACTTTTTTTAGTCTCAACTTGATTTCACATTGAGAAGGAAATGAACTGAATTGAGAAGGCTAATAGGTCAAGAGACATTCTCCTGCCCCTCTGCTCTGCACTGGTGAGGCCACATCTGGAGTACTGTGTCCAGTTCTGGGACCCCCAGTTCAAGAGGGACATAGAACTGCTTGAGAGAGTCCAGCACAGAGCCACAAAGATGCTGAAGGGAATGGAACAGCTCTATTATGAGGAGAGCCTGAAGGAGCTGGGGCTCTTTAGCTTGGAGAAGAGTAGACTGAGAGGTGACCTCATCAATATTTATGAATATGTAAAGGGTGAGTGCCAAGAGGCTGGAGCCAGGCTCTGCTGGTTGATGCCCAGTGACAGGCCAAGTTGCAGTGGGTGGAAGTTGAGGCATAGAAAGTTTCTTGTAAACATGAGGAATTTTTTTCACTGTGAGAGTGATGGAACACTGGAACAGGCTACCCAGGGGGGTTGTGGAGTCTCGCTCTCTGGAAATACTCAAAATGTGCCTGGGATGTGTTCCTGTGTGATCTGGTCTAGGAGATCCTGCTCTGGTGGGGGGGTTGGACTGGATGAGCTTTCAAGGTCCCTTACAGTCCCTGAAATTCTGTGATTCTATGAACCAGACAATGAAATCAAATGCTGCTGTGTTCCTCTCCCCAATCATCAGCTGACCATCCTCTCAGATGAGAGGTCTGCTCTGCTGGAGCTGTGGGAACTTCGCAGGCAGCAGTATGAGCAGTGCATGGACTTGCAGCTTTTCTACAGAGACACTGAACAAGTTGACAACTGGATGAGCAAACAAGAGGTGAGTGCCCAAAGCTCACTGAGGGTGCTGTGGGGAGCAGGGTGCTGGACAGGGTTATCTACCCAGCTGCCCAAGCTGCTGCAGTGACTCATTCCATCTCCTGCACAAGCTGTTAATTGTGACATGCTGTCTTGGACTGCTTGTGTGCTAACTCCTGTAGAAGAATGTTTAGATAAGAAGTGAAAAGAATTATCCTGACCCTTTGGCTGTGGGAGGCACACAGGGAATCCCAAATACAGCCTCCCGTACTTGTCAGTAGCATGGCATGGCAGGAAACGTCCCTGCAGCTGCCGACCTAGAGCAGCTGAGCATGGTAATGTGAAAGTGTTTGTTTCCTTCAGGCGTTTCTGCTGAACGAAGACCTTGGTGATTCCCTCGATAGTGTGGAGGCCCTTTTAAAGAAACACGAAGACTTTGAGAAATCCCTCAGTGCCCAGGAGGAGAAAATCACAGTAAGACATTTACATGAGGTGGTCGGTAGTGGGCAAGGGATAAAACGGGTGGATTGGACTGGGGAGGAGGTGCTGACAGAGAAGGAGCAGAGTGATCTACTTGTGTGGGGACTATTGTCTCTAAAATGGAAAACTGTGGAAAAGAAGGTAGGGCTTGATTGCTTCCCCAGGGAGCTGAGTAACCCAGTGCTTGCGCACTGCACCTGGGTGAAACCTGCGCTCTTCCATGTGCAGGTGATGGCACAGACGCAGAAGGGAGCTGTTGTCATGGCCTTCTGCTGGTTTCACTGTGGCAAACTGTTGAGAACTCTTCTAAGCAGACTTGCACAAACAATTTCTGTGACACCAAGTAAATGGGAACCTCTTTTCTCTTCAGGCTTTAGATGAGTTTGCTACGAAGTTGATTCAAAACAACCACTATGCCATGGATGATGTTGCTACACGCAGAGATGCTGTGAGTATCTCCAGCAGCTTTGGGCTGTCAGCTCTAAACCGTCTTCTGCTTTATTGTCAGTGGTGTGGCTGCAGTGTGTGGTGAGTCAGCTGAGTGCTCTCAGTACTGAGGCAGTGGTGGTTCTCCCAAGCTCCAAGAACTCAAAAGCTTTTTACACCTTTCAGCTGCTCAGCCGCCGGAACGCGCTTCACGAGCGAGCAATGCACCGCCGCGCCCAGCTGGCAGACTCCTTCCACCTGCAGCAGTTCTTCCGGGACTCGGACGAGCTCAAGAGCTGGGTTAATGAAAAGATGAAGACTGCAACGGATGAGGCGTACAAGGTAAGGTGAAGGCAGACGTCAGAGTCGTTCTAAGGCAGTACCAGGCTTAGTTTAATCAATCTAATGATACTGTTGGAGGCAAGAGGAGGAATTTTCCTTTGCCCTTGACCACTTCAAGGGGGCTTTCCTACGCTGCTGCCATGGTGCTCTCTCGATAGCTTCAATGTTCTGACTCCAAAGGCCCGTGTTTGCCACCAAACCCTCTTGCGACATCTTGGCATCTGTATGGATGTAGTCTGGTTAAAAAGAAGTCCTTCAAAGAGCTGTAGATACTCTGTTTGGATTGGAAAGTGCTTTTTTCTTTTTCCACGTGTAGGATCCATCAAACTTGCAAGGCAAGGTCCAGAAGCATCAGGCCTTCGAAGCAGAGCTTTCTGCTAACCAGAGCCGCATTGATGCCCTGGAGAAGGCTGGCCAGAAGCTGATCGATGTCAGTCACTATGCCTCTGACGAGGTGGCAGCTCGCATGAACGAAGTGATCAGCTTGTGGAAGAAGCTTCTGGAGGCCACTGAGCTCAAAGGTGTGAGAGAGTTTAGCTGGGGGGGAAGGCAGGAAGTGAGGGAAATGAAGCAGAACACTGAAGATGTCTTTTCCCCTTGCGCCTCTGTCTTGGCCAGGTATAAAACTGCGTGAAGCCAATCAACAGCAGCAGTTTAATCGCAATGTGGAAGACATTGAGCTGTGGCTGTATGAGGTAGAGGGACACTTGGCTTCTGATGATTATGGAAAAGACCTTACCAGTGTTCAGAATCTTCAGAAGAAACATGCCCTACTGGAGGCAGATGTCGCTGCCCATCAGGTAAGGGAAGTATTTTCTCTTTCTTCTGTCTTAGATCTGCTCTCTCAAAAGCAGTTGCTCCAGAGACTTTAGCAGGTCCATATTTTCCTCCTTTGTGTAGCTCTGGCCTTTACAGCCTGTTAATCAGAGATAATTTTGAGCCGTGTGTCTCCAAGAACAGTATTTTCATAAGCTCTTAGGAGAAGCATAATGACCCTGTGCTGTGAGCTGCTGAGCACAGCCACCTCATGTTCTGAGGATGCCAGCTTCAAAGAGGTGTGCTGTGGTCTGCATAGGAAAGGGCTCCCCTTGGCCTCTCCACCTGCAGACAGCCTCTTCCTCTGCACTTTGTGTTCATGCTGTTCTTAGAGCTGGAGGAAGAGCCTATGAACCTTACTGAGGTGGTTCCTTCATCTGCCGACAATCTTTAGGGAAACTAAATCCACATCAAGAAAATCAACAAAGCTCCCACAGCTGGAGCCAGCAGTCGTTAGCAGTTGAACCATGGTTTATCTAGAGCAGCACATCTGTAGCACTGGTGTGTGTTGTGACATCACCAGATGAAGCCCAGTGGCGTTTAGCTGATATGCTGAGTGTTGGCCAGGATGTGAAGAGTACCCAGGTGCTTGCCCTGGCAGTGTGCAGCTGCAGCTCTCCTGTTGCAACACGTGGTCCCTGCAGCCAGCTGACAGCCACTGACCTGCTGCTGAATTCATCCTAGGATCGCATCGATGGCATCACCATCCAGGCTCGCCAGTTCCAGGATGCTGGGCACTTTGATGCTGACAACATCAAGAAGAAGCAGGAGGCTCTGGTGGCTCGTTACGAGGCGCTGAAGGATCCGATGGTGGCTCGCAAGCAGAAACTCGCCGATTCCCTTCGCCTGCAGCAGCTCTTCCGGGACATTGAGGATGAGGAGACCTGGATCAGAGAGAAGGAGCCCATTGCAGCTTCCACCAACCGAGGCTGGTCCCTCCTTGGATCTCCTGGGTCTGGATGTCAGAGCTGGCCTGCTCCAGCTTGTCCCTCTCTGGAAGTTTCTGCAGCACTCACTGTAGTGAGCGCTGCCTGGAAGGCCACTCCTGCCACCAGCCGTGGTTCTTCAGCTGCTGGCTTTCCCCTACACTCCCGACAGCAGCTTTCCCTGCTGCCTGCCTTCCCGGTGACAGCCATGGACTACTCAAGCCTGTCCAGGGCTGCTCGGAGCTTCCTTGCACTTTTTTGTTTGCTTTGATAACCCTGAATTAGCTGATTAACTATTTTTTGTCTTTCAGGCAAGGACTTAATTGGCGTCCAGAATCTGCTGAAGAAACACCAAGCCTTGCAGGCTGAAATTGCAGGCCACGAGCCCCGCATTAAAGCAGTCACCCAGAAGGGAAATGCCATGGTGGAGGAAGGTATGTCTGGGTGTCCATTTTTCCAGAAATCCAGAAGTCTGTGCTGCGCTTTGCTCTCTGACTCTGTGCAATCAGGAATTGCTGCCTGTGGTTACCCAAGCAACAGGAGGTACCAGTAGCAGAGTGATCTCCTGGCCATCCTTTCACTGAAAATACAGATTCCTTAATGGGAACCTGTCAGAGTTCTCACAGATCTCCATCTGCTTGTGACAAATGAGCAATACCTGCAAGCCCTGTACTCAACAGCTTAGTGCCTGTGGTATTTGGTTTCTGTTTTTCCAATCTGTTGAAGGCTTGTGTCTGAGATACAGTCATGATGTGAGAGATGATCCTCCACAAAGCAAGAGTCATTCCTGCTTTTCAGTAAGAATGTGTCTTTATTTCTGATCCTGGTTCAGGATGCTAAAAAACAGTCTCCCTGATTCCAGCATCTGAAATGCACATCTGCAGTAATCATTAGCCGTTATCAGAACCCGCCCCTGGAAATAGATGACCTTTCCTCTTTTTTCGTTGAGAAGAAATGTTGTGATGTGATTTGTTTTGCTGTCCCAAGCACAGTGTGACAGGTGCAGCGCTTTCAGTCTAAGGCACAAGGACAAACTGAGTGTACTGTTGTTGCTCTGGTCAGAGCAGGCTGCAGAGGTTTAACAGGTCTCCTTGCTGGGAGTACAAATAATGCTCTGGGCCTGTTGGTTGTCTCTGCAGGTCCTTCAGTTCCCTCTCTTTCTGTCACCTAGGACACTTTGCAGCTGAGGATGTGAAAATCAAATTGAATGAGCTGAACCAAAAGTGGGACTCCCTGAAAGCAAAAGCATCTCAGCGGCGGCAGGATCTGGAGGATTCCCTGCAAGCTCAGCAGTACTTTGCTGATGCTAACGAGGCAGAATCCTGGATGAGGGAAAAGGAGCCCATTGTAGGCAGCACAGACTATGGAAAAGATGAAGACTCTGCTGAGGTATTTGAGATTTGTTGTTTCAGCCAGGTCGATGTAATCACAGTGAGGATTTGGATTTGTCTAGGTGAAAACTTCAGGAGCTCTGCTGATTCCAAGATTCCTGGGGCAGAAGGTTCTTGCATTGTGCTGTGTTTTGGTTCAGGGACAGGAGATGACAGTGTTGATTTATTGCACTTGAAATGTTGCTCGTCAGTGGATTAAAGCAGTTGTGAGGAAACTTTACATTTGTATCCACTTCTCTGTAGTGTGTTTGTGAAGTATGCAGAGATTGGCATCAGCAGGTCCTTCACTGGACATGCCTTTCAGTGTGAGGCTGCTTTGCAGCAGTTCTGTGGTCTGGAGGTGATTATTTGTCTAGAGTTACTGGGCTAGCACCGTTCTGTGGCCAGACTCTGCTGCTGGAGCTTTCATTGAGCTGCATTGCAGTTTAAAGGCACTTCCAAGCTCCACACTATTTGAAGTGGGATATGCAGTATTCCTGGTCACCACAAAGGAATACTGCTGGGCTAAGATAGAGGAAAGACACCAGGAGCATTTGGAGTCCTGTCTGGCCTGTGAACAAAGAGAAGTGCTCATTCTCACAAGAGTCACAAGACTGGCAGCTCTAGAAAACCCTCATTCCCTGAGTATGGAGCCAAAGTGTGGATGTGAAGTGGAGCAGTGTCTGGGGTGGCCAGGTGCTGATGGGGCTTTGGTGCTTTCACTTGCAGGCTCTGCTGAAGAAGCATGAAGCTTTGATGTCCGACCTCTCTGCTTACGGCAGCAGCATCCAGGCGCTGAGGGAGCAGGCCCAGTCATGCAGGGTAAGGAAGTCGTGCTGCTCAATTGGGTCAGCAGAAGGTAAAGACCAAGCTGGTTCTGAGAACTGACTGCACACTGCTGAGATTTCTCAGAGTCAGTGCTCTGGTTTTACAGCCACAGCAGGCAGCTGTGGTGCATGGGAAGAGAGCAAGCTAATGTCTGAGCATTGCAGTCCCTTCAACGAGAGCATTCTGAGGTCCCACGCCAGTCTTAAGAATTTTTTTAGGACAACTGCTTGATTGTAATAAACACAAAACGACTCATTTTTCCTGTGCTGCTGCTTTGTTAGCAACAAGTCGCTCCCACGGATGACGAAACTGGAAAAGAGCTGGTCCTGGCACTTTATGATTACCAGGAGAAGAGTCCCCGGGAGGTGACTATGAAGAAGGGAGATGTCCTCACCTTACTCAACAGCACCAACAAGGTATGCTCTTGCCTTCTGATTTGCTGAGCTGCTTGGCTCGCTTGATCTTGTGTGCTGTCCTTTTGGTGTTTTGTTTGGTTTTTTTAGTAAGGTCATTTAAAGTAGTTAAAGGATTTGCACATTTAGTCCACATTCCCATTCCAGTTTTCCATGCCTCTTCGGCCCATTCTCATGGCTCCCGTAGCTGACAGATAAACAGCAAATGCTTCAGGGCATGTGTCTGTGAGAAAAGATTGCCTGCTGTTGAGGAATTCTTGACCAAAGGGGAAGGGGAGGGTGGAAGGAAGGCCCAGATTTCTTCAGGGATGTCACTAGAAATGGTCTCCGTAAGAGCAAACTGCTGTGAGCATTGCTGGCTTTCCTCTGTTAGCAGAAGCCTCTAATTTGCAGTCTCTACTTGCTCACCACACTGAATACTTGCCACAGTGGTTTGGGTTTTTGCTTTTTCCCCTTCACAGGACTGGTGGAAGGTTGAAGTCAATGACCGTCAGGGCTTTGTGCCAGCTGCCTATGTGAAGAAGCTGGACCCTGCCCAGTCCGCGTCACGGGAGAACCTGCTGGAAGAGCAGGGCAGCATTGCACTGCGCCAGGAGCAGATCGACAACCAGTAAGAGCTGACTGATGGCAGCTGGCACATGCCCAGCCATTGCTGACTTGGCCTCTGCCACACTTAGGCCAGAGGTTTAGGTCAATGCCTCTTACACTAGGGAGTAATTATTTGGAGCAAAACAAGGGGCTACTTTCCCGGGGGCTCCGCATTCATCTGGTTTGTTCTGACTTTATATTTCTCATTGCTTTTCCTGTTTTTAACTGTAGAGCTCAACTTGCTGTCTGACCTTGGTACCATCTGTTCCTTTTGTCCTACCTAACAGCCTAAACCTGTTTGTGAGTCATCTCTGCCCTTAGCAGCTCTTGTTTGTAGTTGTCACTGCTCAGCGGCTCAGCGTGGGCTCTGTTTTGGAAAGGCTTTCCCAAGTCTGGCTGCAGGAAACATAGTGCCCTCCCTGCCCAGGGCTGCCTCTGGAGGTGACCTTATCAGGAGCTATGCCTGCCTCACTGCTCACTCATTGCTTCTGGTGCCATTACAGGGACTAAAATGTGCTCCCTCTCTTTTTTTTTTTTTTTTTTTTTCCCTTCTCTTTTAAAAGAGGAGCATAACACTGCAGATAAGGAAAACTGCCTGGCTGCTGGGCAGTGACCTCCCAAAGCACATGGTAATTGTAGATTAGTTCAGGCGAGGGCTGTGGGTGATAGCTGAGAGCTACTGGCTCACTTTATCAAGCCACTTAGAAGCCCAAGCTGAAAGTTTTATGCATGCTGCCATCCATCTGCACAGCTGCCTTGTCATTGTGTGAGAATTCCTGCCCACTCTATGGCTATGAGTCACCAGTTCTTACTGTGACACAGCCACTGCTGGACTAAAAAAAAAGAAAATAAACCCAACTAACTTCCACCAGGGAGAGAAAAGGGTGCTTGGAAATGGTGAGGCAGTGTTCAGGGCTCTGCTCATGTGTCACCTCCTCGATGGGCTGGCACACTGCTTTGAAGGCCTAGGAGAGGGCTGCCTCACTGGGGAGGCAAGGAGAGGAGCCCACCCTTCAGTTCAGTCAGAGGCACGAGGATGAGGAGATGAGGCCTGATGGGGAGACGCCAACTGCACTGCTGAGTTTCCTTTCTGTGAATCGTGGTCTGACTCACTTTGTTTGCTTCTGATTGACACCTGATTTTCTCCATTTAAATGTGAACTCTTAACCACCTCCTACCACAGACAACCCATGGTTGGAGCTGCTGCTTTCGTTATGTTTGTTAATCTGACTAATTTTTTGCATGCATTTGCTGTGCTCCCTCTGTCTGTGCAGGACTCTCATAACTAAGGAAGTCGGCAGTGTCTCTCTGCGTATGAAACAGGTCGAAGAACTGTGAGTAGGCTTAGCCCTTTCTAAACCCTGCTGTCTCCATGCTGTCACTCTTCATCCTCCTTTGTTTCCTTCTCTGGGAAGGCTGTTCCAAAGCGACAGAAGGCAGCAGCTTCTGCAGTGTGAATTGTTGTGCTGTGTATCTCTGTCCTCTCTAGCCAGCTGCTTACCTTCTTGGTCACCTATGCTGCCAGTTGGCTGATGTCACTTTGCAGTGTGCTGACTTCACTCAGCAAAAGAGGCTTTAGTGAAGGCTTGGCAGTTTTTCTTGCATAGAACCTTTTGCGTTATGAGGCACAGGTGGAGATGTTGGTTTGTTACATTGAGGTATCAAATACCATTCCCAGGCCTTGCATCCTCTGAATGTCTGCGGGGCTGGGGAGGTTGAGGGGGATGGGGTTGTCAAAGCTTATCACAAAGGAGCATTTGTGCAGGCCATTTAGTTTCTTTCTGTGGGGAGTGGGTTTTATTAGAATATTGCCTGAATTTTCAAACCTGTGTCCTCGGGGGAACAATGTTTGCATTATGGCCTTAGAAGGTGCTGAGATGTCTAAAGCAATTGAGTCCACTGTGCCTGGCTCTCCACAGACAGGATTTTTGCTTTTGAGAATCAGAAGTGATTCTGTTAATCTCTGAAGTGTTGCAAAGCAACTTTAAGGTAAGGTCTGCTCCTGAAGGCATTTTGCCCCAGATCCTTTGAGCTTCACAAGTACTTAATACCTGAAGCTGTGTGCTGTGGCAAACATTTGCAGCTGGGGCACGCTTACAACCAGCGTTTTCCTCAAGTCGGGGTAGAAAGTTTCTGTTCAAACCCAGTGTGAAAGATTCTTAGTTCCTTCTATCCAGTCTTCAACCAGAGCAGGCAAGAAACCAGGATCTCTCTGTTTCCATAGATGGACTCAGAGCTAGTTGTCAGTTTGATGCACAGCTATGACAACCCAGGGTATCCAGGATTTTCTTTAGCTGGCTTTGTCACCCAAGTTAGCTCCTGGTTAAGAGAATGCTGCATGTTTGAGCTCTTGCAGCTGGGAGGTGTTAACTGCTCAGCGTCTGTGCTGCAGGCTGTGAAAGGAGAGCTTTGCAAGACTGCCCTTCCTCCATCTGGGCCCCCTGCAGGCATCTCAGCAGTGTCCTACCTTGTTCGATTTGATACTTTCCAAATGGGTTAATAATGAGAATCTGTTGCTGCTGTGGATCACTGTAGTAGGCCAAGGTGCAATCTGGTTCAAGATCTCAAACCCCATCCAGCTGCAGCTGGAACATTTCATCTACCGGAGAACTTAGAGGGGGGCAGTGGGGAGGGGTGTGGAGGGTAAGGCTCTTCTGAATGCAGGCTCTTTGCAGAAAGCATTGCTGCAGGACGCTGTCATTCAGCATCAGCACCTGCAAGCTCCCCTTGGCTTTTTGCAGCGATATCTTGAGTGAGGGTGAGGTTTGGTAGGATCAGCAGTATCTAGCTGGTTACAGTTTTCCTGTGGTTTGAAATAAATGCCTGGGCTCCTGAGGTTTGGATTGGTTTGGACTGGAAAATAAACATCTTGGGTTTATTCTCATGTAAATGAGGCTGGTGGGAATTGCGTAGGTACAAAAGCAGTGCATGCGGAACGAGTTCCATGGATTTCCCATCTGAGTGTAGTTGTGGTCACCCCTTTTGTAAGCATCCAGCAGATTTTGCTCTGAAGATTGGCCTGGTCCAGAAGCTGGGAGGTTGGTGGGATTTGTCACCTGGATGTGCTGTAGGAAAATACCTCTCAGAAGAAGATCCCTTGGAGTCATCCCTGCACTGCAGTGCGGCTGGAACTTGAGAGCTTATCCTGCCCTGAGCTGTGGTTTGGGTTTGCTTTTGCCTGGTGAAGTGTTGCATGTGGGAGACCTTTGTGGTGTGGTGTCCATCTAGAGGATGAGCCTGCAGCTGGCGCTCACTGAATTCCACCTGAGGAGGTGGCTCTGTATCAGGGCAGGCAGCAGGGACCTCTCCTGTCTTTGGTGGTTACAGTGCTGGGTGACAGTGACTCTGCCGACTGCCCTCTAACTGCCTCCGTGTCACTTCCTGCCCCTTGCAGGTACCACTCCCTGCTGGAGCTGGGAGAGAAGCGCAAAGGCATGCTGGAGAAGAGCTGCAAGAAGTTCATGCTGTTCCGTGAGGCCAACGAGCTCCAGCAATGGATCAATGAGAAGGAGGCTGCCCTCACCAGTGAGGAAGTGGGGGCTGATCTGGAGCAGGTGGAGGTGCTGCAGAAGAAATTTGATGACTTTCAGAAGGTGTGTTGTTGTGCTGTGGAATTGGGGTGTTAGTCGTGACCTTTCCTTGCAGGCTTTCTGATCATAGGTCCATGGTAGGTTTCCATAGCTGTGACTGGAAACACAAAGGTCTATAACTGGATTTGACTGTTTTGTGAGGACAGGGAGAACCTCACATTCCAGAGTCTCCAGTTTGATTACAGTCTCCTCATTGCTGCCTGCTTCTCAGCTCCCAGAGAACTGGAGCTCTTTCAGCACACTCAAATATAGAATCTGGTGATGACTTCCCACCTGGCAATCTAAAAAGCTGATCCAGTTGTGGTGGTTGATGGATCTATGGAAACCTCTGGTAGTGCACTGGGGTAATCCATTGACACTCAGTTCTGGGCTTTCTTGATGCAGGCTCCAATGTCTCCTATGTTTCTGGTAGCTGGGAAAGTCAAGAGCACTGAATTCCTGCCGTGGTGTTTGGCAGCCCTGGAGTGCCAGCTTGTTGCACCCTAGCTTGTGTGGATGTTAATGCTCTGCCCTCTCCTGTCCCATGCAGGATCTGAAAGCCAACGAATCGCGCCTGAAGGACATCAACAAGGTTGCGAATGACCTGGAATCAGAAGGGCTGATGGCAGACGAAATGCAAGCAGTACAGCAACAGGTCCACTTTTTTTCTTAGTCTAACCCTCATGAGAAGCCAAAGCCTGCCTTCCTCTCTTCTGTCTGTCCTGTGCCCTGTGTGCCATTGGGGTGGGTGCTGCTCTAACCAGAGACACTCAGTGCTGGCCTACAGCATGGCCAGTGCCAGGGTACCCTTGGAGCTGTTTCATTTGAAACAGTGCCATGGCAGAGTTCACCATCCACAGCTTTTGTCTTCCTGTTCCTTAGCAGTGGGAAGTCTTTAAAAGAACATGCAAAGTCCTGACAAATTCCTGCATTAACTCTGCTTCAGAGCAATGTCACTTTTTCGCCTCTCTTGCTTTGCAGGCAAAGTGAAGGGTGTTAGGGAAGAGAGGAATAAACCAGAGCTGAGCTTCTATCAGAGGAGCTCTGCGCAGTTCTGGTTTCTTTGTTTTGTAACAGGCCTGGGTTTTTGCCAGCTGTTCACATCCTTGTGCTTGTTCTGTAACTGATTCGATCCAGTGCCAGCAGAGCATCAGGCACAGTTGTGTCTTGTTTCTCTGAGCTACGCTTTGCGGCTGTGCCAGCACTGCCCAGCACTGACCTACTGGTAACTAGTTTGTAGTAGGATGGAGCCTGTGTGCTGCCCTCTTCTCTTAAAGCAGTGAGCACTTACTGTTGGAACTGACCAGCTGTTTCTGTTTGTCTCTTTGCAGGAAGTCTATGGAGTGATGCCCAGGGTAGGTGTTCATTTCTAATGTACTGTGGCACTTAACAAGGGGTTGGGATGCAGGAGTAGTCCAGCCATAAATGTAGCTAATTTCCGTTGAAGGGGCTCAGTAATGACTCTGTCTGGACATCAAAGGATTAATTTGTCTTTGGCACTATTATGTCCTGAGCATCTGAACCCAGGTCCCAAATCAGTGCAGAGCAGGGTGACCCAAACTGGTGCAAGGTGCTGGAGATGTCCCCTGGCAGAGATTGCACCTGGAGAGCTTCCAAAGATTGTTAGTGTGTTCTGATCATTTGATATTGTTTCTTCCTATTCCAAACTGTTCCTTCACATTTTCCAGCAGGATGAACCTGACTCCAAGACAGCCTCTCCGTGGAAGGTGAGCATTGTTACTTGGCTTGGCAGCACTCCACAGCAGAGCAAACCACAAACGGCAGCACAGCAGCGTGGGCAGGCTGCAGACCTCCTCAGAGTCCCTGTACCAGACCTGTGCTGAGTTTTTTTGCACATTTTGCACACGCGTGCTAAAGCACTGAGAGTCTCATGGGAGCTTAGAAAACTCTTCAGTTCTCCTCTGTGTCTGCAGAGGGATATTTGGGAAGTAATCCAACACCAGGAAAGAAGATTGCATCTTGGAGGGAGCTGAGTGTCATTCTTCTGTTCAGCCTTCACCAGTTCTGGTGATGATCTGGACACACCTGACAGCTACCAAGCTGCTGTTACCAAAACCTCTGCAGAGTTGAACTATTTGGTTGATTGATGTTTGGGTGTTTTGGTTTCGTTTTGGTTTTTTTTGTTTGGTTTGGTTTTTTGGCCATCCCTATGACCAGATGTGGGATTTTAATTCACTTACTGAATATTGCCTTAAATTTTCCTCTTCTTTGTCCTTGGGACAATCGGTGTTGCTTTCAGTTAACAGCCAAAGGATCAACCTGTCCATTTCTAACCGTTGATGCTCTGGTCTGCGACACCCTGGGTATTGCAACTAATTATTCTTAGTTGCTTTTGCAGTTTTGCTTGCATTGGTTTTCTTGTTTTTTGCTTCTTTCATTTCAAACAAGTGTGTTCAAAACCTGTGCTAAGGAAGCAGGTTAAATTACAAAATTTATCAGTTTCCACTGAAACCTTTCCAATCTGGGGCACTTCTTCCTTCCTGCAGTTTGCAGAGTTGTGTTTTCACACAGTCTGTTTCTGAACTAGGCTGGGTGGTTCAGGAGTTGCAGAGTTTCTTGGGTCTGGTCTCGGGGGCAGGCAGTCTCATCTGGCCTGTGGGGCAGAGCTGACTTTAACACTGCCTGCTGTCTTTCTGCCTTCCCCCGCAGTCGGCGCGGCTGATGGTGCACTCAGTGGCAACATTCAACTCGATCAAGGTAAGCAGCAGCCTCTGAGCAAACCTCCTTGCCCACAGCCGTTGTCTTTCATTACTCTTTACAAACCTTTTTGAACCAACTTATTGAAGGAGTTACTTGACACAGACAGGTCAGGTCAGTATTTTAATGTGCACACAAAATCACGTTGTTTTTGTGTCTTGGGAGAATCCCTCAAGGTGATTTTATTCAGCTGGGCTGCCTGAACGAGTGCTTGCCTCTGGGATTAAGCAGCACACGACCAGTCTTGGCTTCTCTTCCATCTTACTGAGGAAGTTTCTATGCTGCACAAGGAAGAGGCACAGCCACTTAGCGAATCTTCTAGCAGGGCTGTCAGTATTTTCAGTAGAGCCTTGAAACAAGGCCTACGAGAGCAGAGGTGGAATTGTTGGCATGTTTATGTCAGCAGAGTGGAGAAGGCACAGATAAGCACAATGAGCAACCTGTTACTGGTTCCTAAAGCTTTGTATTTGCCATCACAAAGCTTTAGTGAGCCCAGCAGGAAGAGTTTCTTGTGTAAGCAGCAATGCTGTCAGCCTGTGGCATGCAATGGCCTCGGGGCTTTTGTTCTGCAGGAGCTGAATGAACGCTGGAGATCGCTGCAGCAGTTAGCAGAGGAGCGAAGCCAGCTCTTGGGCAGTGCCCATGAGGTGCAGAGATTCCACAGGTGAGGTGTTCATGTTGTGCTTGGTGTTCATTCAGTAAGGTTGTGTGGCAAGAGTTCTAAACCAGAGTAGGATCTGCTCAGAACAAATCAGGCTTCAACTCCCAGCTGGTTAGTGGAAGTTAGGTCACCAGTGGTCTGACAAGGACTCTGTCTTCTCCTAGAAAAAGAAACATTTGTTTACAAATCTGGGAAGCTGCAGGATTGCTGTGAGCTTGGGGGGTCTGGGTGACCATCCTGTGTTGGCAAAACTTCCCTGTGTCAGCTGGGGTGAAAGGTTCATAGAATCATCCTCATGAGCTCCCATGGCAGTCAGTGAGGTGCTGCACGTCAGATCCTCCTGTGACCTCCCCTTGGATTCTCCTTTTGCCTTCACTCAAATCAGAGATGCTGATGAAACAAAAGAATGGATAGAGGAGAAGAATCAGGCCTTAAATACAGACAACTATGGGCACGACCTGGCCAGTGTGCAGGCTCTGCAGCGCAAACATGAAGGCTTTGAGAGAGACTTGGCAGCTCTTGGAGACAAGGTGAGGCTGAGGAGGACAAAGCCAAAAGCTTCCCCTTGTCTGGTGTGGGGAATCGAACCATAAGACAGATTCTTCTTGTCTTCCTTGTGCTTATTTCCTTCTTCTAACTCCAGGTGAATTCTCTTGGTGAAACTGCCCAGCGTCTGATACAGTCACACCCAGAGTCTGCCGAAGATCTCCAGGAGAAGTGCACAGAGCTGAACCAGGCCTGGAGCAGCCTGGGCAAGCGAGCAGACCAGCGCAAGGAGAAGCTGGGGGACTCGCATGACCTGCAGCGCTTCCTTAGCGACTTCAGGTGGAGATACTGCTTCTTCTCTCCCTCCTTTGCCTGCTGCAGTGCTGAAGCATGTCTGGCTTCTGGGCAGAGTGCAGAAAAGGACGACTCCTCCTCTGTTCGTGTGTTCCCAGGGACCTCATGTCTTGGATCAACGGAATCCGGGGCCTGGTCTCTTCAGATGAACTTGCAAAGGATGTGACTGGAGCTGAAGCTTTACTGGAAAGGCACCAGGTACATGAAAGATAAAAGTGTGTCAGAGCCATCCAGACTTGTCTCTTTCTGACACTTCCCATTCAGGGTTCTGAGAAGAGCTCTGCTTAATTGTCTCCATCCTCTGCAGGAGCACCGCACTGAAATAGATGCAAGGGCTGGCACTTTCCAGGCATTTGAACAGTTTGGGCAGCAGCTCCTTGCCCATGGACACTATGCCAGCCCTGAGATCAAGGAGAAGCTGGATATCCTGGATCAAGAACGAACAGACCTAGAGAAGGCCTGGGTCCAGCGCAGGATGATGCTGGACCAGTGCCTAGAGCTGCAGGTACTCTGCTGTGCTTTGAGAAGGAGAAAGAATTCCTTGTTTTGTAAGGAAACCTGCTTCCCCTCATGAGGAGCAGTGCTCTGGGTCTGTCTGTCTCATGCTTTGGAGGTTTGTTTTTTTTTCCCCAGCTGTTTCATCGAGACTGTGAACAAGCTGAAAACTGGATGGCGGCCCGAGAGGCTTTCCTGAATACAGAGGACAAAGGAGATTCCTTGGACAGTGTAGAGGCACTCATCAAGAAACATGAGGACTTTGATAAGGCAATCAATGTGCAGGTGAGGAGTGTGGCTAAGCGAGGGGAAAACAGCTTTGCTTTTGTGCAGAGTAGTAGCAGAAGTAGTTGCTGCCCTGGATGGCTGAAGTTTGGTTCTAAATATTCAGCCATTTGGAGTCTGCTGCAGGAGCTCAGAGCTCCTGCAGATAGGGCTGATTTTTACTGCCTTATAGGCAGTGGCAAGCAGCTGTGTAACTCTTACTGCTTTGAAACACTGTGGAGTTCTTCCTTTCCCTACAGCAGAAGGTCTATTCCCAGCTGCTCGTGACAGAAAGCTGCCTGCTTGCTTTGAGAGGTCATATTGCTGTAGCTTTCAGTCCAGAAGTGCCTTTTGCTCAGTTCCACAGGTGAAATGTGTCCAGAAGCTGAACTCTGCAGTCCTGTAGAAGTCAGGCTTCCTTTACAGTCACACTGACACTAATGCATACTTAAGAAGAAGAAATAAAAACCAAAAAAGCTCCCTTCCAGACCCTGTTCATCACTAATTCCCGCCTTCCGTTTGAACAGGAAGAGAAAATTGCTGTCCTGCAGTCTTTTGCTGACCAGCTGATCTCTGCTGATCACTACGCAAAGGGAGTCATTGCCAGCAGGCGGAATGAGGTTCTGGACAGGTCAGTGTTGCCTTGGTGGGTGGGCTGCAGAGACCCACTGCAGGAGAAGGCTCTTGGGCAGCAGGTGATGCTGGGTGCAGTCCTAGGCTCTTGTCAGCATCTGCATTGAACTGCATACAGGTGGCTCCGTCTGAAGGCTCAGATGATTGAGAAGAGGTCAAAGCTAGGAGAATCCCAGACGCTCCAGCAGTTCAGTCGTGATGTGGATGAAATAGAAGCTTGGATCAGTGAGAAGCTCCAAACTGCCAGTGATGAGTCATACAAGGATCCCACAAATATCCAGGTGAATATGATTCTGAGCTCAGAAATCAAAGTATCATCTTCATCCTTGTGAAGCATACTCTGGTTTGAAAGAACAGGCCCAGGAATAAAAGAATAATGCACTGTGTTGGGCATGGGCTCTGATTAACAAGGAGAAGGTGGAAGTGACATTATGCATGATAGAAGACCCAAAATAGAGCTCACTTCGCAATTATTGATGCATATAATTAATGAGATGTGCTATCTGCAGCAGCAAGTTGCCTGCAGAAACCCCTGAGCAGCCTGTCTGCCTGTCTGCCAGCATCTAGGTAGTCACACAGGGAGATGGAGGTCTTGGGCCCCATCTCTGCCTTGTTCTGAAATGTGAAGTCTCTTATATTTTTCAGTATTAAGGAATTATTTAAGTTACCTCTTGTGTTTTTATACTGCTTTATGAAGTAGTATGAATGCACTGAACTGCTTCTCTCAATCTGTTTTGTAGCTTTCCAAACTGCTGGTAAGTAGTTTGGACTAGCCCTGGTATGTGGACTTCTCTCTTGTCTAGCTTGTGTGTGAGCAGAGGGCTGCACTCTGCTGCGCCATCCACCAGCTCATGCAGTTGCTTTGTTCTCGCTTAGTTGCTGACCTGGGTGCAGGTCCAGCTGCTGCTGATCCTCATGTCCTGGGTGTGGCTTCTGGTTAATGCCTGTTCAGCACCATCAGTTATTTGTTTTGCAGGTGTTCTGCATGAGCTGTTTAATTTGTGGTGCTGCTGAGGGAGTCTGGGGGTGGCTCAGAAGTTAGCCTGCAGGAAAATGGTTTTCAGTGCCCCTTTTGCAGAAATTGGGGTGCTGGGCCTGGCATCCTTCTGTCTGGATCCTCAGTGGTGGTGATTTAACACATAGCTTCGTGAGCTTGTTTGTAGAGTCAAATGCTGAAGATGGAGGATCCAGTGAAATGACAGACCTGGATACCTTAGTTCTTGCAGCAGTAGGTCCAGAGGAATGGTCCAGAAAAAAGATCTATGCAGACGGGAAAGATCTGAGAAGTAGAGTGAAAACGAGGATATAGAGGAGAGAATACAAAGAAGGGGGAAGCTGGGGAAGAGAGGAAAGAATCCTCCTTTGTCTCTGGAGCTTCTGATGCATGCTTTTAATTAAAAAACAATTAGCACTAACCCAAAAGGGTTTGTCCAGGGTTTGCCATTGTAGTTGTACAGAGATAGGACTCTGGCAGCTCTTTACTTGACCTTGGCACGTTGGCAAGTATGGCCTGGAAGCAGGCAGGATGAGAGCTCCCAAAATCAAGCAGTTCATGCAGAATCTCTCATGCCAGCTCTGGAGTATTTCCCATCTCTTATTTTCAGCCTAACGCCTCCTTTCATCCCATCCTGTCAGGACGCTGCACCCCCATGTCCAGTGGCATTTCCAGTCCTTCCTTGTGACTTCTGCCTTGTCGTTGCTGTGCTCTTGTCACCTTCCCTGCAGGGGTATGGTGTGTGGCTGAGCGCCGCACGCTGCCTCCCCCAGCAAGGCTCCCGTTGTTCTCATGGCGCTCTCCACTCAGCAGAGGAGATCTGTGAAAAATTCAGTCACAGGGACAGAGGATTTGGGTGTGAATTCAGTGTTTTGCTCTGTGATGGGGTTCTGGGTGACTTGTACTAAGGCTGTGCAGAAAGGAGGTAGGGCTGCAGCAGAGATTCAGAAGGACAATGGAAATCTGTGACACTTCCGCCCTCTGGGAGTGGGGGAAAAAAAAGAGAGGGGGAAAAGGTCGAAAAAATTGGGGGAAAAGGGGTGGGAAAAGGGCAGGACATGGACAGGGGATGGTCAGAGTAGAGAGGATTATTTGCTGCACTTGGGTGTGTGTGGCTGCTGCCTTTCAGAGGTGAACATGAGAAAGCTTCACTTGAGTAACAGCTGAGCTCGGTGCAATGAGCCCAGGCCCTGTGAAATGCAGAATAGGCTGAGGGAGGGGCACCCAGCTCAGTGGCGCTGGGTCAGAGCCTGGTGAGGCCCCATCAGAGTGAGCACGGGGTGGCCCTGCTGAGATGGACCCTACTAAGGCTACAGCCACGCTTCTTGGTGTGCTGTCGTCTCAGCCCATGAGAACAACCGAGGAGCGCCGAGGGCAGTCTCTTAAGTCCTCCTCCTCTCCTTCAGAGCAAGCACCAGAAGCACCAAGCCTTCGAGGCCGAGCTGCATGCCAACGCAGACCGGATCCGCGGTGTCATCGACATGGGCAACTCCCTCATTGAGAGGGGAGCCTGCGCTGGCAGCGAGGACGCAGTCAAGGTGGGGAGCAGGCCTGGCCAGGCAGGAGGGCGCCCTAGAAGCAAGTCTTGCTTTAGAGAAACTTTTCCCTGATAGCTGTGCAGCAGGGGTCAGGGTGGTCATTCTGCTGCCTTCTTGTGGGTGGGAAGCTTTCAAGGCTGTGGAGGGGGAGGTGATGGTAGCTGGGCAGCAGGAGGCAGTGACTGTGGCATCTGCGCAGCTGCAGTCCACAGCCAAGCTCGCATCAGGCTCTGGGTTTGCATCCACCAGAACTCCTGCCTCGAGTCTGCAGCATTCCTCTCCCTCCCCCCTCCAGGCACGGCTCGCTGCCCTGGCTGACCAGTGGCAGTTCCTGGTGCAGAAGTCGGCAGAGAAGAGTCAGAAACTGAAAGAAGCAAACAAGCAACAGAACTTCAATACTGGGATCAAGGACTTCGATTTCTGGCTTTCAGAGGTAGCTGGGATAGGGATTATTTACCTGCAAGACTTGGGGGTTCTAGACTCCCTTTGCTGGTGCTGGATTCTGTGGAGCACCATCCAGCCACCTCTGCCCAAGTCTAGATTTTCTTTGAATTTTTGAAATCTTTATTGTGACTGGATCTTGTCAAAGCTTTTTGCTCTTGCCTATAAAGAGTAAGGTGAGAAGGAGCATCTCTGCACAGCGTCTGCTAGGAGTTAAGCAAGTGCTGAGGCAAAGGTTTATCCTCACCATAGAGAACTGAGGGAGGACTGAACTTGTACAGATTAAAGACATTATTTCAATGGTTTTGTGGAAACAGCTCCTTCTCCCCACCCCTTTCTCCACGCCTAGGTGGAGGCTTTGTTGGCATCTGAAGATTATGGGAAGGACTTGGCATCAGTTAACAACCTTCTGAAGAAACACCAGTTGCTGGAGGCTGATATCTCAGCTCATGAGGTACTGCTTTCTCTGATGGTTCCGGAGGATAAATCCCAGCAACCACCACCCCAGTCCCTGCTGCACCTGCACGCTTGCAGAGGCAGCTGGGCACACACACAGAGAGGAGGTGCCGGCGGCTCACAGCCTTTCCCTCGCCCCAGGACCGCCTGAAGGACCTAAACAGCCAGGCTGACAGCCTGATGACCAGCAGCGCCTTCGACACCTCCCAGGTGAAGGACAAGCGCGAGACCATCAACGGCCGCTTCCAGCGCATCCAGGGCATGGCCGCGGCACGCAGGGCCAAGCTCAACGAGTCCCACCGCCTGCACCAGTTCTTCAGGGACATGGACGATGAGGAGTCCTGGATCAAGTGTGTACCTGGCAGCTCTGGGCTTGCTGCCAGCAGCATGCTGCACTCTGGCTTTGTAATGTGCCTTCTCCACCAGCGAACCACCTCTGCCCTCCAGGCATCTGCCTTCCAGATGCCTTCAGCAGTGGCGTGGGAGTGGCTCCTTAGCTGCAGCTTTGACTAAACAAAGTCCAAGAAGGGAAGCTCTGTCTTGAAAGGCCGCTGGTGTGTACAGCTGGGCCAGGTAGCTGACAGCTGACTCTGGTCTTCTGGGGAACACTCCCAACAAAAATTCCCAGCTCCCTTCCAGGCTGAAGCTGTTGTTCTGGTCAGCTGAGCAGGGGGAGGGGGCAAGGAAGTGAGCCTGAGGGAAATCGGTTCCAGTGAGAGCCCTTCTGTCCTGCCCTTAGGACTGGGCAGCAGCAGGTAGACTTTACAAAAGGTTTCTGTCCTCTTGGAAAGCAGCACAGAGACTCTGTCCTTCAGGGAGAAGGGAGAGCCCCTCTGTCCCCTTAATTCCTTACCCAACATCCTACCCCTGAAAGTGCTGCCAGGAGCTGGCTGCTGTTTGCTGGTAACCCGTGGATGCAGTCCTTACATCCAAGATTTTTGTGCTATGAAGAGCATTTGTTACCTGCAGTCTCTTGTGTCAGTTTGACTTAGAGGAGCAGTGCTCAGCCTTTGCCTTTCTCCCTTGAATTCAGAGAGAAGAAGCTGCTGGTTAGCTCCGAGGACTATGGCAGAGACCTGACTGGGGTGCAGAACCTCAGGAAGAAGCACAAGCGCTTGGAAGCAGAGCTGGCTGCCCACGAACCTGCTATCCAGGTAATCTCCTCCCTGCCTGGCACTTCCCTCTGCAGTCAGCATCCTGCTACTTTGTGGCAAATATGACGATCAGAGTGCAGCTGGGTGCACAGGAGGAGAGCAGGAGGTGCTGCCCTGACTCTGTGTGCTGCTTTGCAGGGCGTTCTGGACACCGGCAAGAAGCTTTCGGATGACAACACGATTGGGAAGGAGGAGATACAGCAGAGGCTGGCTCAGTTTGTGGATCACTGGAAGGAGCTGAAACAGCTGGCAGCTGCTAGGTGTGTGAGACGTGTTTTTGTAACTCCAGTGTTAAACCCAAAATGACCGCCTCTGAGTTTCAGGGGTTTAGCAGTGTCATCAGTTACAGGATGTCACCGCACGTGTCCCTGGTGACAGACTCCAGGAGAGCAGGGAGGAGGCCCCTGCTGAGCTATGCTGCAGCTGGCCTTTGCTTGCTCCAGTTACATACAAACCAGAGACTTGAAATTAGCTGACTTGGCTCTACTACCAGGATGCTCTTGGGAAAAAATGAGTCATCCTGGTCCTTCAGTGACTGCAGGCTTTGTGGCCTGGTGCATTCTAGAGCCATAAGCCCTGCAGCCTGCTGAGAGGAGTCGGGTGTGGACAGCCTGTGCACGGGGTTCAGCTTCTGCATTCTGAGTCTTCTGTTGCTGTGATTTGGGTTTTTTATCAGTAGGGACTGACTTTGACCGTTCTTTTCCCACGCAGGGGGCAGCGTCTAGAGGAGTCTCTGGAGTACCAGCAGTTTGTAGCGAACGTTGAGGAAGAAGAAGCTTGGATCAATGAGAAGATGACCCTGGTGGCCAGTGAGGACTATGGGGACACCCTTGCTGCCATCCAGGTATGAAGAAAGTTGTCAGATCTTTGTTATTCTTGGGGTGGCTTAACTGGTCAGAGCTTAAGGAACCTTTTCTTTAGCTGACTCCCAGCTGAGAGATTGTTACTGGGTAATTGCCTAGATTGGAAATAAAGTCCAGTTTAGAAAAGCATCACAGGTCTGCTGCTTCCTGAGGACATAACTTGCAGTTTAGTGCAGCTCTGCACCCCTTGCCCTCTGTTGGGCAGTCCTGTTTGAAACAAGTTGCCAAAGGCTTGGGAAGTGACAGCAGTGTCCCTTGTCCACAGAAATACAGCAGGCTGTGCCAATCAGCTGAGCCTGGCAGTGTGTGGCGGAAGTTTGTGTTAGCTTTGGAAGAAGAAATTCTTGGGGTTTGATTTGGATTTATCACGTGGTGAGAAGTTGCTCTCAAAGTGCCTGTGTCCTGTTTGCAGGGCTTGCTAAAGAAGCATGAAGCCTTTGAGACTGATTTTACTGTGCACAAGGACAGGGTGAATGATGTCTGTGCCAATGGGGAGGAGCTCATCAAAAAGGTGAGCTTCCATGTGAAAGGAGGCCTGAGGCTCGATTTGGCGCTCTCCAGAGAGCTCAAGTCTTTTTGTGTCTGTTAGCAGCTTTCAAAGCTGTTTCTTGGACAGTGTTCCAGCTGAAGGCTCTGTTCTGTCACCAGCTTGCTGGATGCCTTGGAAGCTCCCAAGCTAATGGAAAGTGCTATTGTATTCTCCTCCTGCCATACAGAACAACCACCACGAGGAGAACATCACTGCCAAGATGAAGTGCCTCAGAGGGAAGGTGTCAGATCTGGAGAAAGCAGCAGCTCAGAGGAAAGCCAAGCTGGATGAGAACTCTGCCTTCCTCCAGTTCAACTGGAAAGCAGATGTGGTGGAGTCATGGATAGGTACGTCCTGGAGCATGGAACCCTCACAAGGACACCAAAATGCTCCTTCGGGTCAAAAGACCTTGGATGGCTTCTCATTTGCTGTCGTCATGAGCAGGCCTAAATCCAAAGCAATCAGCAGTGCTGTGCCTGATCGATGCCTTGGGAGTTACCTGGCTGAGAACAGGGGGAATGGCTCAGGTACAGATGTGGCAATTTGCTGGATCTGTTCCGTTTCCAGGTGAGAAAGAAAACAGCCTGAAGACAGACGACTATGGGCGTGACCTCTCTTCTGTGCAGACACTGCTCACCAAGCAGGTCAGTGCCAGCGCAGTGGCGAAGTGAAGCATTGTTCTCCAATCCACAAGAATCTGATAGATGTGCTTGAAATGCACACAGGAGACTGGAGTTACATCAAACTGCAATCCAAAACCTTGCTTTTCTGTTAATGCTTCAGGAAACTTTTGATGCTGGGCTTCAGGCCTTCCAGCAGGAGGGAATTGCAAACATCACTGCTCTGAAGGACCAGCTGCTGGCAGCCAAGCACATCCAGTCCAAGGCCATCGAGGCTCGGCACGCGTCCCTGATGAAGCGCTGGAATCAGCTGCTGGCCAACTCTGCTGCCAGGAAAAAGAAACTCCTGGAGGCTCAGGAGCACTTCAGAAAGGTGAGTGGCCAAGCCACGGGGGTAGAAACCTAATTGTTCTCTTTGGGAAAGAAACAAACCACACAGCATTTGCAGCTTCTGCAGCTTTTGCACTGGCAGCTGCTGCTGTGCAGGTCCCGGAGACCTGTAAGATGCTCACAGGTAAGAAGTGATGAAGGCAAAGATCACAGAGGTGTTCCTCCAGACCAGCTCTCACGGGCTGCTCACCATGCTGCAGAACTGGCCTGGATTGTTTCCTCTCTTCCAGGTTGAGGATCTGTTCCTGACTTTTGCAAAGAAGGCATCAGCCTTTAACAGCTGGTTTGAGAATGCCGAGGAGGACCTGACAGATCCTGTGCGCTGCAACTCCCTGGAAGAGATCAAAGCGCTGCGGGAAGCTCACGATGCCTTCCGCTCCTCCCTGAGCTCTGCCCAGGCTGACTTCAACCAGCTGGCAGAGCTGGACCGCCAGATCAAGAGCTTCAGGGTGGCCTCCAATCCTTACACCTGGTTCACTATGGAGGCTCTTGAAGAAACCTGGAGGAACCTGCAGAAAATTATCAAGGCAAGTCAGAGAGGCCCTTTCTGTGGTTTACAGCCTCCCAAGCCCTCCCTGGAAGTTGTCCTCCAAGGTAACCAGTACCAGAGTTTGTCACTCTGCTCCTGTGCTATTTGGGGCTGCTTTCATGGTGTTCCGTTTGTGGGCTCTCGAAAGCCAGAATGCCTGTACCTGGACTCCTGTCACCTTGGCTGCCCAGATAGCAGGACACTGAGTGCTCAGTCTGGTCGTGAGCTTCAGAACTGTGCTGGGGCTCATGGTGTTGCTGGTTGTTGCAGGGCAGTCACAGTCCTTCTCTGAAGTGTGCTTTGTGCCCTTCCTAGGAGCGGGAGCTGGAGCTGCAGAAGGAACAGCGAAGGCAGGAGGAAAACGACAAACTGCGGCAGGAGTTTGCTCAGCATGCCAACGCCTTCCACCAGTGGATCCAGGAGACCAGGTAGAGTTTTTCTTCCCAGGAGCTGCCCTCGGAGAATTCCTCAGCTGATATTTGTGTCCATCCTCCATCTCTTTGGTCTAAATTGTAAATGTCTCCTGCTAAAAACAGCTTTCTGGGGCTTGCTGTCTTCCTGCAGCCAGGGTTAGAGGGAGACCCTGTTAGCTGCAGGGGAGCCCTGGAACACCAGACTTCAAAAATGTTCCTGCTTCTGGATTCATTTCTCCAGTAATTCCACTTACCCAGGACTTCACTCTCCAGTGATTCCTGAACTAGTCTGCAGCACAACTGAGGGGTGGGGAGCAGACTCTCAAGTGCTGGTGCCTTTCTGTTAACTCCCTCTGCATTGAGCAGTGGGCTGGAAATCTTCCTGGAGCTTCCACAGAGAGGGAAACTGCAAAACCAGCTTAAGATTAGTTTGTGGTGACTTCCCCGGGTGCTGATGATGCCCTTGCCCATGGAGAGGGGGCATAAATTTAACAACCATGTTGGAAATAAATAATCTGAAGGTGGGGAGTTGCAGGGCACTGAAGTGCATGCCCCTCGCTGTACTCATGCAGGGCTGCAGCCAGCTCTGCCCCTGGCTTTGGTATCAGGAGGTGAGTTCCATGCTCAGGGTCCTGTGATCCTCTCTGCTCACGAGTAGTTCTCTGTGTGTCTTCATGAATCAATGAAATATGGTTTTAACTTTTTGATGTTTGCTTCCCATCCAAATTTCTGTCCCTCTCTTACTGTCTTATCTCTGTCCTGCTACCTGATGTTTGGACCTTCACATTCCCCAGGACTTACCTGCTAGATGGGTTCGTATTGAATTTTATCTCTTCAAAGTGTGCTGTGCTCTGCTGTCCTCACTGCTTGAGCCCCTTTGTCCTTGGAAAGAGCAATCTGTGGCTGAGGTGCACAGGAATCAGGGATTTGGAGTGGGTTGAGTAGAAATCAGTGGAAACTTAACAATTCCCTACCCAAAGGCAGAAGAAATTAATAATGGGTAGCCAGTAGCATACTGTGGTTGTCCTAACCTTTGTCCTTGATGTGTCTGAGGATTGTTCATCTGCTGAGTTGTGTGAGAACATGGGACAGTCTGCCCCTGGAAAGCAGGTGCCAGGCCTGGTCTTCCAGCAGAGGCTTGGTACTGAAATCAACTTTTTCACTCCCTGTTCCCAGAATAGTTAAAGCTCCAAAGTATTGATTCGTTTCTGTAGGGAGAAGGGAAGATCGCTGTGGAGAGGCTTTACTGAAACCACTTCTCTTTAAGCTCTGTATTCCACAAACAAGAACTGCCTGAGTTTTAAACCTGCTGCGCAGCCACACCTCAAAGGTTGTGTCCTCGGCAGGAGAAAATAAAACCTTCCGGCCTGAGCCCAAAACTGGCCTGGCTTTGCCAGCACTCCATGGGCAGTTGTCAGTCCATGGGGACAGTTCCCGGTGAGGATGCTCCTGGCATTTGTCAAGAAGTGGAAAAGAAACAATCAGGTCTTTAACTGTCTGCAGCCTGCCAAGCCCTTATAGTGGCCATTTACATCTCTTCATTTAAAGCCTGCAGCACAAGGGAGGCTTCCTCGTGAGCCCTGCTGGGAAGTGCTGTGGAGTGAGCAGGGCCTGGGGATCAGGCAGGGCCTAGATCCCCGAGGAGACTTTGGAGAGAAAAGGGTGGGCTCCGGGGAGGATCCTCACAGGTAACTGCTGCTGCTCACTCTGCAAGGGGCTGCGAGCACTGCTCCTCCTGGTGGATCGTGACCTGCTCGGGTTTTGCTGTGCAGTTTAATGGCACTGGGCAGGCTTTGTTGGAGCCTTGTTGTGGGGCAGTGCCGTGGCTCAGCACTTGTGCCAATGGTGGGCAGGCACATCTGGGGGGTCAGCAGCCCTCTGGTGATCTGCTCCCCGAGAGGTTGTCCCTCATTGTGCTGGGAGGCCCTGGCTCTCCTCCACTGTCCTTGGCAGGAGGGCAGGCAGAGGCTCAGAAGCTGAGCTGCCCGTGTGCCCTGTGCTCTGCAGGGTATCACGGCTGCCCCTGCACCCTGTCCTTAACCTGCAGATAAGTGCCAGGCTCAGCTCCTGAGACCCCCTTTATGTGACTGACACACATAGCAGCAGAGGTTGGTTTGTGCAGCCAGCAGCAGGGACTTTTCCCCACATTAAATACCTGCTTGTGCCTGCTCTCAGGTGCTGCTGGCTGGAGCTTGGCTCCGCTGCAGCGGCTGTGTGTGGGTGTGTCTCTCCCCTGTGCTCTCTCCCTTCCCTCTGGAATTCACCTGGTCTCTTTCCTTTGACTAGCATAGCCTACCGCCGCGTCATTCGCGTCTATCAGTATGAAGTTGGGGATGATCTATCTGGAAGGTTTTTTCCTCTTATTTTCTTACCTCACCTGGTTTTCCAATGCACCTTTAACTCAAGGCTCGCTTCCTTCTGACTAACCCTCACGGCTTAGGGAAGCTCAGAGGTTTGTGTCCCTGCTGGCTCTTTCCACAGCTGGTTCCAGCAGCCTGTTCAGGGTCCTGGGCGCACACTTCCCCACCCCAGACACACACTGGACCTGAGGCATAGTCCTCTGGCAAAGCACCCAGAGGTTTGGAGCTTTCCTTGCTGCAGAGCAATTCAGCTCTTGGAAGTCCCTCTCAAAAAACTCAAAGGCATGCAGGGATAGACTGCAGCAGGGCTGAAGACCTTTAGTGACTTAAATACCAGGGCCTTGACTGTAGGGACCTGAGTAGCACAGGTGGGAGAGGACAGCCCAGCTGTGCAGCACCCAGCACCCACCCTTGCTGTCTGTACACAGCTGTTGAGGGCCTGGTGCCATGTCTTAGAAGGACACACTCTTACATATGCTGCTGTTTCAAGCTTGCTTAGGGTCCAGAGGGGAAAGCAGCATCCAGAGACTTTCCATAGGTAGTGCACATGAAGTAGATCTTGGAGACCATCACCACAAAGGTGATCTTTATATGCCGCCCAGAAGCTCAGTGGCAACCAGAATGGGAGAAGGACCATGCCTTGGTTTCTCTAGGCACAGGATGGAGAGGTGGGGTGGGAAAGGCAGCTGTGTAACAGCCACTGCTCTCCAGGAGAAACCTGCAGTTCCCTGCAGAGCCCGTGCCACGTTAAGATCACTTTTAAACCCCCTACTTGATCCCCATCTAACACCTCTGTAGAGCTCCTGTACCTTGCTGACTCGAGCCCCTCTCCAGAGTCACCCCTGGTGTGTGTGTGCTGGGCACGGCGGGCTCTGCACCAGCTCCGAACGTGGCTGGGTGCCGTGGAGCGGGCGCTTTGGAGTTGGCATGGTGTGTGGCTGCTGCTGGTCGTGTTGCCTTTCAGTGGGGCTAGAAATTAACTGCAGACAACCAACAACAAACCAGATGTGGACCTGTCAGCCTGAAACAGGGTGAGACAGAACCAACCCACACAAACACAGTGCTGAAAGGCCCAGGGGAGAACAGTCCTGCTGTGAGGACTTTGATTGTAAGGAAGGAGTTAATTTCAAGCCCCAGCTGCCACCTTCCCGGGCTGAGGGCATTTTCTCACTGTGGCTCTGTGTTTAGGTCGTGTATGGTGGAGGAGTCAGGAACTCTGGAGTCGCAGCTGGAAGCTACTAAAGTAAGCAACGTTTGTCTCCTGCTGAGGCATCTTTCCCAGCTGCTGACCTGGGAACACAGGGTGGGAGTGGAGATAGCAAAATCCGAATGGATTTTACACGTTTTGAGCACTGAGACCTTCAAGATTACCTGTTCATGGATCTGGTGTCTCTCACGAGCCATCCCACAGCACTGCTGTCCTTGGCCTGTGGGTGGGGCCGGGATGTTCTCAGCTGTTCCCTAACCGGGGGGAGGTGTCTCAAGAAGCCGCTTGCAGCCCTGTTGGCTTGCAGTGGTGCACGAGGAGGAACGTGGTTTGGATGCTATTTAAAAACCTCCACCACGTGTGTGTAATCCCAGAAGAGTCAAACCCTTCCTGCCCTGCCAGCCTCTGTTCTGCTGTCCTTAGTGTCCTCCACTGCCTCCCTGCAGCGCAAGCACCAGGAGATCCGAGCAATGCGGAGCCAGCTGAAGAAGATTGAGGACCTCGGAGCTGCCATGGAAGAGGCACTCATCCTGGACAACAAATACACTGAGCACAGCACTGTGGGCCTGGCACAGCAGTGGGACCAGCTGGACCAGCTGGGAATGAGGATGCAGCACAACCTGGAGCAGCAGATCCAGGCTCGGTAGTGCCCCGTGCAGCACAGTTGTGGCTAGGGTTGGGGAAAGGCAGCAGCCACAGCTGCCTGTGTCTGAGGAGAGCCCCTGTAGGGGCCATGCTAGTGCCCATCTTCTGTGCTCTGATGGGTGCAGTGAGCTTCTAAACCACAGCCAGCCCCTGGCTCCCCTCAGAGGAGCAAAGGGGAAGGTTTGGAAGTAGTTGCTGTTGGCCATTAGCAATGATGAGATCTCAGGGGCACTCTTTTGCTCTGTTGAGCTGTGATGTGATGCTGCAGGCTTTGCTCACTTGGCCTCACCTCCTGATGCAGACCTGGCTTGGGGCAGGTGGACTCCAGCAGAGCTCTGAGGTTAGGAACTACTCACAAGCTTTGCTGCTTCCTTTCCAGAAACACAACTGGAGTCACCGAGGAGGCCCTGAAGGAGTTCAGCATGATGTTCAAGTGAGTGGTACAGGCTGCCAGAGGAGTGCTCATGAGGGATTGCTGGCATGGCAATGGCTCCTATCTGGGATTCTCTGACTGACCCATGTGGCTCCTTTGCTCCCTGCCTGGTGTCTGCCAAGCTGCTCTGCTCAGGACCCCTGCTGCTGGCTGAGAGCAGCCTCAGTCATGCCAGAGCCTCTCTTGGGCAGCTCCCTCTGGGCACAGGGGGTGAGGAGCTGGGAGCACAGCCCTTGTTGGGATCATTTTAAGCAAAGTAACAAACTTGTTCATACTATTTGTGTGTGAGAGAGCAGAAGCTCTGCCCTGAACTGGGCTCCTCTGCCTGGGACAGGAGCTGCCTGTCATCCTTTCTCCCTTTCAGCCTGCTCGGTAGCTTTTGGTGCTCAACAGCTGCAGGTAACAGTGGGGCTTTGGTTTTGTGTTTCCAGGCACTTTGACAAGGACAAATCTGGGCGGCTCAATCACCAGGAGTTCAAGTCTTGCTTGCGCTCCCTCGGCTATGACCTACCCATGGTTGAGGAAGGGGAGCCAGACCCTGAGTTTGAGTCCATTCTCGACACTGTAGATCCCAACAGGTACACGAGTTGCACCTTCTCTCTTTCTGTCACCAAATTCTGTATGGGAGGTGGCCGGAAGGACTCTCACATGCTGAGAGCTGTGCTTGCTTCTGTGGTGGAGTGTCGTGCTTGTTTTCACTCCACTTCCTTCCCAAGAGTAGGGAGGTGAGAAGGAATTCACTTCAGAAAGTAACCCAGTGTGGACAGGCTCCTGCACAAGGACCTTCACTCCTCCCAGAGAAGCTACAGCCCCTCTGAGGAGGGCCTGCAGCTCTGCTCACAGAGGTTCTCCCCCAGGGATGGACACGTCTCACTGCAGGAGTACATGGCCTTCATGATCAGCAGGGAAACAGAAAATGTCAAGTCCAGCGAGGAGATTGAGAGCGCCTTCCGCGCCCTCAGCTCCGAGGGGAAGCCCTACGTGACCAAGGAGGAGCTCTACCAGGTGAGTGCTAAGTGGGGGGAGGCTTCTGGCCTACAGATCAGCACTAACTGCTTGGGGGTCACAGCACTGTACTGGAGTCCCTTCTGAGCCTGCCTAGGGTGTCCCCTGCAGCAAAGGCAAAAGTGATGCTGACAGCCCTGCCCAGCTGCATTCTTGGCTGTGCTGAGGAAAAGGAAAAAGCTGCAGCTGCCAAAGGGCTGCTGAAAGGCCTGGGCAGGCCTTTCTGCCTCTCCTCAGAGCCCCAGCTCTGCATTAATCACCTGGGAGAGCAGAGGGAGATGTTTCTGCAGGCAGTGATGGCAGGGGTTCAGGGACTGCAGCACACAGTGAGTTTTTCCTCACTGTGGCAGAGGAGCAGAGGCTGCACTTCCTCCACCAGCTACCTGCTGTCCTCTCTGGTGAGAAGACTCAGGTGACACCTTCCAGCTTCTGAACACCCAGTGCCAGCAGCCAGAGCACTTCCACACCAGCCACAGCTCAGCTGCTCCAGACTCTCCCTGATCCCTGGGGAGAGCTGCTTGTAGGTGTCTGCAACTGCCCCTCTCTGTCTTTCAGAACCTGACCCGGGAACAAGCTGACTACTGCATTTCCCACATGAAGCCCTACATGGATGGCAAGGGCAGAGAGCTTCCCTCTGCCTACGACTACATCGAGTTCACACGCTCCCTCTTTGTGAACTGACCTCAACCACCACTGCCAGGAGGTGCAAGGAACATGCTCACCTCTGGCTGTAGCTCTGCATGTGTCTCTGTGCTCTACAATAATCGATGTTACTTTATGATGTAACCTTAAACTGCTTAGCTTAAAACTTAGGGAAAACAAATATCTTGCAGTGTGCTTCAATAAAGTTCCTGATTGAACCACAGACCCCCCCATGTTTAATGGCTAAAGGCAGAGTTCACTGAGCTGGTTGAGACTCGAGCTGCTCCTGGCCAGCACTCGGAGGTGAGCAAGCATCTCCTGGAGGTTTCCCCTCAGTCCATGACCTCACTCGCCAGCTGCTCCAGGTGATTCAGTTCCCTGGGTCCCTGCTCAGAGAAGTCAGAGCTCAGCTGCCAGACTTTGACTGTGCCAGTGGCATCCCCCACTGCCAGGAGCTGTGTCTGCCTGCTGTTGAACTCCAAGCAGTGCACAGGGCCTTGCCCCACAGCCTGCTTCATGGACACAGCAGGCTTCTGGGAGCTCTTCTCCAGGTCAAACAGGTGCACGACTCCTGCAGAACAGAAACACTTGGTATTTAGCAGCTGGTGAGTATCCACTGCTCTGCAGCTTTAGCTACTCTTTGTCACCTATTTCCCCTTCCCTCTAAGATGCCATCACTGCTCCCAGGCCTGAAACCAGCTTGCTAAACGCTGTGGAATCTCCATGCCTTAGCTCAAAAATGTTTGGGCAGTTTCCTAGGGAAGTTCTTGTTTTAAACTGCTGGTTCTGAAAGCAGATGGCAAAACCAAGGGTGCTGGATGAGTTTCAGCCACAGGAATCTGACCCCGTTTACATCCCTGAGTGGCTGTGGCAACAGCAGTAAAGGTAGCAGAGGAGAACAGCAAGTGCCTAAAGCCTTGCTGGTTAGAAATGCCTTGTGTCCCTGCATGCAGTGCAGCAGAGGTCCTCTGCCTGTGTCATTGCCCTGTAGTGATTCATGCTCAGCACAGCCCTGCTCTGAGCACAGGCCCCTGCTGCTGCTCACCTTCCCCGGCTGCAGCGGCAAAGACCAGCGGTCGAACTGGGGACCAGCGCACACAGAAGAGGTACTGCTGGGACAGCTGCAGCGACAGGAGGGGCTGGGTCTGCAGCAGGGAGTGCAGGTGGACTTGGCCATCAGTCCCACAGCTCAGGAAGAGGTTCCTGGGGGAGGGAGGAAGCAAGACAAAAATGTTGGCATTGTTGTTACAGAACAAGTTCACTACAGCAGCACAATTTTGGGCTATGCTGGTGTTCTGCAGAGGTCTGAATGCTCCTAGAGCAGGGAGCTCTAAGCCCTGGCCTGGCCTGGCCTGAAGGGCTCCTCTTGGCTGAGGAGACAGCTTTGTACTGCCCTCAATTAAGTTTAATGAGGGTTCATGGCCACAGAGCCTTCCTGGTAGGCAAGGGATGTCTGAGAACTGCCGATTTACAGCCAGGCATTGTCAGAGCTCTGTTTGTCTCATGCAAATGAAATGCAAACCTGGGCTGTCAGCAAGTTCCACAGAGCCGTGGCTTGGGGCCTCTTCCACGGCTGGTGGGGCAGTGGAGGCAGGGATGGAAGCTCGTTTAACCTGGGGCAGCCGCTGAGGGGTAGCTTACTTCAGCACTGGTCAGTAAATGGCTTTATTGGCTCCTCCCCTTGTCTTTAAATCCCTTTTGACATCCACGGCTGGGCTGAGCCAAGGAAGGTGCTAATGTTCTATGCTGGCCTCCCTGAAGATGCCGTTTTGTGTCACTGGCATCGTGGCCACACGCAGCGCACAGCGTAGGCAGCATCAGCAGAGCCAATAGACTGCCGAGGGGCAGGCACTTGAGCGAGTCCCCAGAGCCAGGGCACCCTGCTCTGGAGCTTGCACAGGCCCCCGGGGCCATCTGCGAAGTGCCCGTTCGGAGGCAGGCAGTGCCTGCAACTTGCCTGTGGAAGGGGGAGCAGCTGACCGAGTAGACGGGCCCAGCGTGCGGGGCGAAGATGAGCTCCGCGGGGGCCCGGCCGGGAGCACAGCCGCCCAGCCCCTGCAGCGCCGTCATTACCGGGGCCGTGGAGCACTTGATAGGGGAGCCTCCTTCCACACCCACCACCAACACGCAAGGATCCAAGGGCGAGAAAGAGAGCGAGGTGACACCCATTGCTGCCTCTCCCCGGACCAGCTGGCAGAGAGAGACAAAGCTGCTGTGAGCTGGGGGCACCCAGGCCTGCTGCAGGCTGCCAGGCAGTGATTTTGGAGTGGGAAGGGAGATGGGGGTCAGGGTCAGTGGGGATGCCCAGAGGGCTTGTCCTGCCGTGGGCCCCAGGTGGTTTCTGTCACAGCTGCTGACCTCACCTTCCTCAGCTGGGCGCTGCACGGGAGGTGCGGAGCCCCCATGGTGAAGCCTCCGGCCAAGGCCAGGTGCCCATCCTGCACGTGCCAGGCCAGCACCTTCCCATCCGGTGCTGCACTCCATAGCTGTGTGTGGCTTCGGTGTCTGCCATCGGGCACCCAACTGACCTGTCCCAAACAGCAGGGGCTCGTGATGGGAGGGGGCACACCCACATCTGCCAGGCCTCCTCTCAGCAGCCTGCAGCCCCCCATCCTGCCAGGACAACACATGGGCAGAGGCCGACAGCAGCCAGGGATCCTGGATCCCAACCAGTCCCTCCTGGGAGCTGGCTCACAGACATAGCTGCTATGAAAGAACAGGGCTCTGGTGTCTGGAACTGAATCCTGGGGTGCTGGGGCCCGGGCTCAGCTGCCATTGCTCCTGAGATGTGTTTACAGCACACAGCATTGCCCTGACATTCAGAAGAGAAGCTGCTCAGAGTGCCCCGAGTCCCAGGGCCCCAGGAGAAAAGCCCTCAGGAAGCCAGAGCCTGCCGTGCTCAGAGCACAGCACTCAGCTCCCAGCTACACATCAGGGACACTTTGCTGCTTGTTTTCACACAAGTCTTGTTAGCTGCACCAGTAAATAGCAGGGCACAGACCTGCTCATCCCACGCAGCAAGAACTCTAAGTTCAGCAAATGCCTGTTGTGGAGTCTCCTTTGGGGAAAAAGCAGCTAACAAGGGAGGCCATAAGTGCAGCAATGTCCCAGCCTGAGTAGACAGGAACTGAAGTAGCACACAGTTGCTCTAGCCCTGCCTGCTGTAGATGTTGTTACCTGATAGACGGGGTCAGTGTGGGTGTCATCTGTCATCCCAGTCCTCCAGACCACAGGGTCTTCTGTTCTGCTGGTATCCCATACCACCAGCTCCCCACTGAAAAGGCCTCCTGAAAGGACAAAAACCACAGCAGGACTCACAGCTCAGAACAAATGCCCAGAGGAAGCCATAGTGGAAGCTGCCAAGGGCTGCGGCTGTAGCTGGGCCTGCCAGCTCTGGTGTACAGTGTTCCTGTAATGCCCGCTGACATCCAGAGCTGAGCTGCCTGCTACTATCTCTCTAAGATGATGATGCACATGCAGATGGCACTGGACCAGCAGCAAGAGTGCAGCTGCTGATGGTGATGAGCTGTCTTCCTCAGCCTGAGGAGCTGCACACACTGTTAACTGATGTGAGAAATCTCAGGCAGAGCTGATAAAGACACAACTTGATCCTAGCTATCAGAACTAAGGGGAGATTTCCATCAGGCTCCAAGGTAAGAGCAACCTACCAGCTAGAAGGGATGGCTGGGAGGGGTGGAATGCCAAGCACATAACAGAACTGGGAACGTCCATGACGAGGTCTGGGCGCTGGAGATTCAGCCCTCTCCTGTCCAGATTCCAGGTACAAACATAGGACTTGGCTGTGCTCCAATCCCCATCATCCAGGCTGGAGAAGAGAAAGCTACAGCTTGCCTTGTTTGTCCTGCAGAAAATCCCCACTCCAGCAGAGCTCTGAGGTACCCCATGGGCCAGCAAGTGTGCTGCTTTGTGGCTTAAAGGAAAACTGAGGTGATGAAAATCCTCTGCAGGACAGTGCGTGTGCGGGATGTCTCAGTCCCCTGCAGGACACACTGCAGCCCCTGAACTTCAGACAAAATTCACTGCTCCAAGGCCTCCCAAGGGCACCCACACTAATCTGAACTGGCTGTGAGCTGGGAGTGCAGAGGGAGCCAGAAACAGAGAAATCTGCACTGTTTTACTCTTCCCTATGCAGTCACGGACACCCTTTGTGCTAGGGCTTTTCATACAAGGCAGAAGGAAGAAAGGAGGACAGCAGCAGGGCACAGGAGAGGCTGCTGCAGACACTCCTTAAATTTGATGTTTTGCCCTTTGTCCACAGGTGTCCACGGCAGCAGGCATGAATAGGGGCCAGCTTCAACCCGGGTGCAGAGAGCCCATGTTCACCACCTTGACCTTTAGTGATGATGAGCATGCAGTGCCAAGCCTCATCTGTCTGCACCTGCAAGGGCATCTGTTCTTCACAATCTATCCAGAAACCACCAGTACAAGTGCAGGTGTCCACTTTTGGGGCAGGGAGGAAGGTACAAGAAACAAAAGCTGTAATTTAAGACTGCCCTAAGATCTTGTTCCTTTGAACATGAACCTTTCACTTGCAGAAGGGGTGGGTGTCTGGCTCTTACTGCAGATAAGGTGAACATGCATATCACTGAGGACAGGCCGAGCCATCAGGTGACCCCAGCTGTGCTCTCAGCCCCCCCAGACACTCACTGGCCATAGGAGCAGGCAAGGACAGCTCCTGTCGTGTTCCACGAGACGCCAGTGACCTGCAGCTTCTGCTGCTGAGCCTCTGGGAATGAGAGCGTGTGCAGACACAGCACCTGCAAGAGACCAGCTCCAGGGCAATCATCTCCTAACACACCCCTGCATCGGCCTCAGGGTTCCAGCGCTGCCTCCCCCTCTGCCCAAGCAGCACAAAGACACCCATGAAAATGTTCTTGGATTCTTACTGGGAACACGTCCCTAGTACATGGCCCTGCCAAACTGTCACCCACAGTCAGCTGCCCCTGCATGCACTCCTCAGGGCTGCATGGCTCTGCAACTCCAAGCAGTGAGGGTTTACAGCATCTCAGGGCAACCTGGGACTCACGAATCTTCATGAGCAGTGGCTTGAACACTATGGCACCATTGTACCCTGCCTGACACAAGCTGCTCCCCCGCCAAGCCCTGAGATACAACCCAAGCAGGCAGAGCTGTCAGAGCCCTGCCTGAAGCTGCTCCTAGATACCTGACAGGCTGCCATGCTCTGAATGGGCTGCTCAACCCTCCAGGTAAGTCTACACCAACCACAAGCTTTCTTCTCACAGAACTGCTGCAACAGAGTCACTAGCAGGAAGAACTGAGCAAGAGAGCGAGCTAGAGGAAAGTTCCTAACTTGCAACTATTACGCTCTGACGAGGACACTCAGCAGAGAGAGACAGAACTGACCCGTAAGAGCCACTGCAGCCAGGCCTGCCTGGGCAGGAACAAGGATCTGAATTCTATCGACTCACTGTTTCGTTCTGCTCTTTCCAGTTCACTTCAAAGCCATCAAAGGCATGGCTTTTCCAGTTCTTACTTAGCTCTTTGACAACAGCATCCTCCACTCTCTGAAGGAATGAGAGAAGGCCAGTGTAGTCCACCTGGCCTTCTTGCTGGAAGCCTTGGGCAGCTTCCTCTCTTTGATCCGTCTGCACAGCAGCATCTTGGCAAGTATGGGACTGCACTGCAGTTTCTGCTGTTGAAATTTTCCCAGTCTGGCAGCTTTTCTAGCGAAAGAAGACAGACCGTTTGTAATCCAAACAGACCCAAAAAAAAGTGTTGTGCAAAATATCCAAAGCACCTTCCTCTTCTGGGCTTTCACAGAGACATTCGAGCACATTTGCACGGCTCTGGTTCATGGGTGAAAGCAAAGTGCCTCCAGTGATGTATTTGTGAGAGCCAGAAGTGATCAAACGGAGCCAGGTTCGGGCTCTAGAGCTTGGAACACAGACGAGGGAGAGACAAAAGGCAGGGAGCCCCCAGAGGAACAGCGAACACGGACAAGCGCTGCGCCATCTGCTCTCAGGCTACCTGTGCTTGTGGCAGCCGCAGCTGTTTCCTCGCCAGTTTGTATAAGGGGCCTGAACCAGCAAAGGGCTGCGAGTGGGCAGAGGCAGAGGGCTGACACCGGCACCGCGGGCTCGCTTGCCGCCTCCTCCGCCCGAGCCACCAGCCGGCATGCAAACTCCCAGCGGGGAAGGGCTCCACTGCGAAGGCTTCCCGACAGGCACGGAAGGCACAAGTCGTGGCTTAGCTGCCCCTTCAGCAGGCCCGGAGTGGGGAAGGCGCAGCGCGCCGCGGCTGACAGGCGGCCCGGCCCCTCGCGGCGGTATAGCAGCGCGAAGCGGGGCCGAGGCCCCGAGGTGGTCTGGAGTTTCTTACCGCCTCGCAGCGAGTGCTCTGAGCGCCCCTCCACAACGACTGCACGTCGGCGCCCAGTGCCGTCCCGTCCGCGAACATGGCAGAGAGCCGGGCCGCGCCCGCTCCGTGAGTTCCCTTGGGAACGGTGAGACGCTGTGGGATGACGTCATCACATGACTGGAGCGACACGGCCGCCGTGCGGGCGCCATGTTGGGAGAGGGCGCGGAGCGTCTGTGCTGGGCTGCGCCGTGCGGGGGCGGAGTACGGGCCGGCGATGTTGTTAACGCTGCTTCTCTGGTGGGGCCTCCTCCTTCCCTTTCCATCTCCCCACCGGGTGCCGCCGCGCCGCCTGGAGTACGAGCGGCAGCGCAGGGGGAAGGGCCCTGGTGCTGCCAGGAGTTAAGATGGCGCCGGAGGTGCCTTGGGTGGGGGCGACAAAGTGGAGCGCGGGGAGGCTGCGGAGGGGCGGGATGGCGGGCACGGGCGGGCCGCGCTGCGAGGAAGCGGTTCTGAGAAGGCGAGGCTCGGCGCCCGGCCGTGCGCGCTGCGTCCCCGCGGCTGCTACTAGGCACCCGTCACGGAGCCGCTAACAGATGCCGCGGCGGCGCGCGGAGCCGGGATGGGGGCCGCTGTGGAGCCGTCCGGAGGAGGAGCGGGCGGTGGCGCGGGCGATGTGAGTGGCAGCGGTGCGGTCGGCGCAGGACGCGCTCTTGCCGGGGAACGCAGCAGAGGGGGCGGCTTGGGGCGTGCCTCGTGCCGTACGGGAGCTGCGGTCACTCCTGCGCGAGGAGAAGCCGCCGCTGGCACGCGTCCTTGCGGCGGCGTCGCCGACGGTATGGCCGCGCTTAGTGCTTTTTCCCTAGTCCCTTGGAGCCACTCGGGAATGAACGCAGAGGTTAAATTTAGCCCTGGTGTAAGCGGTCCGGGCCTAGCACGCCGGCAGCGTTCCGCTAAATCGAGTCCTGCCTTTCTTCCTGGCGCGGCAGTATCAGACGTGGATACAGTCGGATGCCATAATCAGACAATAGTGGCAGTGAGGTAAAATCGGAGAGAGACTGTTGGGAGAGGCTGTTCACAGCTCGAGGCTGGGAAGGCTCTCAGAAGCTACTGCTGCTACTACAGTGCTCACCTGTGCTTTACCTTCTCTGTTTCAGAACACAAAGCGCTGAAAGTTTTCACTTCAACATAGCAAAGCAAGTCAGCATCAGAAAACAAAGAGAGGCCTGAGGTAGAGCAGTGCGGGTAGAAGCACTGGGGAGACAGAATGTGTGAAAAGGAGCTGTAAGGGTCAGCGTCCCAGAAGGGCATGGTTTGTGCGAGCCCCCGGAGCTGGCAGTGCTCGAGGCAATGGTAGTGAAGATTTACCCGCTCGGCAGCTGTCTCCTCTCTGGCGAGTTAAACAAGGGAGCTCTGCCGAGGTGCCAGACAGCCTCCGTGCACAAATAGGGACAGCACTGACTGCACCTCCCCCCCATTCCCGCAGCCTATGGAACCCACATTTGAGAGCAGCAGTGCTGGAGAGGGAGGCCTGAAGCTGAAATGCAGTTGTGAGGTAGGAGGAGGAGGGAGAACTTCAAGCCCGCTGCCACCCTCCAGCCTCAAAAGAGTCTGGAAACATTTTCCTGACAAGCCCTGTGGTGCCTGATCCCTGCCTTTCTGTTGTCCTTACTTTTTCATCTCAGTGACTGAAACTTTTCCTGGTTTTGGTACCAGTTAAGCTGGTTGCATGTTGCTCTAGTGTTGCCTGATAGACCCCTGCTGATGCAACAGCCTGCACCTTCAGCAACTGCAGAATGGCTGCATTTCTACTAAAACCCTCAGGCTTTCAGCATCAGCAGGGCCTGGCAGAGCTTGCTGTGGTGCTGGGATGTGACAGGAGGCAATTTATAAGGAATTGTCACTTTATAAAGCTGACAGTCTTTATAAAGCTGATTTTCAAAGATCTAGGCACTCAAGATGTGTTAATGAGGGTACTGAGGCTTCGTAGCTAATTATGTTAGCATCTCTTTGTTACTCTCTGCAGCAGCAGTTTCAGTAGCAGTCTGGGAGTGCTCTTTGTGGTGATTATCCAGGAGTACAGTGATACCTTAGTTCTCAGAGGCCAACCTTGCATCTGAATGTTCTGTGAGTTGCAAGACCCCTTGGATCTCCGAAAAAGGCCTCGAAGGAGACCCTACAGGAAACTGAATGGATGTCAGTAAAATTTCTCACCTTCAGATATGTCCTCTCCTCCCCTTTCAGTTCTGCCTTTCCCCGCTTCCTTTCCTCCGTGCTGGGCCCTCCCACAAGGCCTAGGAACAGCAGCAGCTGGCACTTGCTGACTGTTGGGCTCTGAAGGAAGCGGCGCTGCCCCAACCAGAGCGGTCAGCAAAGTGACCTGAGAGCAGAGAACACTTCCACGTGCTTGGCTTTGCAGTGTGACAGACCTGCTGCTGCCCGAAGCCCCAGCAGCAGTGAGTCAGGTCACAGCTGCATGGCTGGGGACACACATACAGGCTCTGCTCTGCCCCTGGCAAGGGCAGCTGGAATGATGTCTCAACGCCTCCACTGCAAACACAAACACGGGCTTACAGGGGCCTTCCTTCGTGTGTTTCTGAGAGCTGTTGGTTTGGAACCTGAGAGGGCAAGGGCGACTTTCTGTCAGTGATCTCTCTGCCACTCGAGGTGGCAGCACTGCTGCTTTCTTCCTTGGTATCTTCCACTCCTTTGTCTTCATTTAAACCAAACTTGGCAAAAACCTGTTGCAGTTTTCTTTCACACCAGTTGCAACTGCAACTTTGCCACGGCTGGTCTAGGTCAAGGGCACAATTTAACTACAGCTCTTCTAAGTAACTGAGACTTAAGAGAACCCGTTCTTTAATCTTTCCTTGGTCATTGCTGTCTTCCTAGGACCCTCGCTCATCCTAGATGCATTGTTCATGCATCTGCACCAAGGAACCAGATCAGAGTACAAACAAACGGGGTTTATGGGGACCATTTCCAGTCGAAATCAGTCCCCTGCTTCAGTTTAATGTGGGACTATGCCAAAAAAAATCCCTGCACTGATATAATTCAGGGACAGCATGAAGGGGAAGAGGGGAGGATGTGTGGTGGGGAATGCACAAGTGGGAACTGACCAAAACAGATTTGTCACACTGTCTCCTGAAAGGCTTTGCGCTCTCCCGAGCCAGGGACACCTCTGCGCTGTGCGCAGACAGCACCTTGTGCAAAGGCACAACTCCAGGTGTGCTCACAGGCACTGTAATGCCAAAACCCATTAATGTTCCTCCAGATTGACACAATAAGCGAAGTTCCACTTGCAGATCTTCACTGCTGGCAACTCCTGCAGTATTTGGTGCAGCTGAAGTTGGAGACTCCTGAGTTGTGCTGGCTCTGCTGAGGAGCACCCCTGACATTCACCAGCACAGGATCACTTTGCTCACACAGCTGTTGCTGTTGCACTACATTAATAGGCTTTGACACTCTAAGGTGAAAGCAGTCATGTGTACAGTGCATTATTATAGCAGAACCTGGATGTGACAGATCCCTACGTACTTCCCTTTTTTTTTTTTTTGTTTTGCCTTTTCTGTCACTAAACTCCTACACAAGACTCCAGAGACACTGCAACTGAGTGATGCCAACTTGGATCCACAGAGCAGGAAATGCTGTGCTCGCTGAACAGTGGGGCAGGGGCTGAACTGCTGCTCTTCCTGGGGAGAAACAGGTGACTGCCCCGGAGAGCCCAAATGCTGATTGTGCTCTAGTAACGGGGGAGGTTTGTAATGCTTCCCACAAAAGCAGCTGCCAGTTGGTGCTGAGACAATAGGTGGAACACACTTAGTGCACAGTGCTGGTTTCTGCTGCTGTTCCTGAGGGACCAGATCTGGGAGCTGTGTTTAGGGTTCAGCAGGAACTTCCCTGCGGTAGGACTGAGATGACAAGAGTTAATGACAAGGCCAGAATTAAAATCCTGGAAAGCAAATGTTTATAAATTGTCTTTGTAAGAGTGTTGACTTAATTTTCCCAAGTGGAGAGGTGGGAGAGGATCATCTGAAAGGATCATCTCCTTGCAGGAGAACCCACACAAGCACCAGGTCTGGTTTCCCCTGCTGCTCAGTGATCCTGTTGCTTCAGCACTCATTTACATTTCTAACAGTCTAACTCGCATGAAGTCTCACCTGTATCTCTTGTATCTCATTAGAAGTCCCCTGCCCAGCACTAGAGCCTCTGTGAAGGGGCAATGGCCTCTCTTGCAGACCATGGATGAGAGGAGTGGAACATTCTTGAGCACCTTCACAGCTTACATATCCTGTTCAGGAGTGTCCCAGGTGTTACTGACTTGCAATTAAAGATTTTCGTGAGTATTCTGACTGCCTCTTTGCTATCTGGGCACAAGCACAAGTGTTAGACGAGCATCCAGCTCTTCACAGATTCCAGGGAAGGACTCTGGTGGGTTACAAAAGCTGGCATAGAGAAAAATAAAAATCAGCTTTAACAACTGCATCTAATGGGAAGTTGACTGAAGATATCCAGCTGGAATCATTGGATTTGTTCATCTGCATACTATTAGCCGCTCACTGTGGTTATGTGTTCCTGAACACCATCCCCGTCAGGGGCAGGTGCCACCCAGTACTTTCATCTGAGGGTTTCAACTGCACCAACTGTGAGGACTTGTGGAGGACTCTTCCATCGATACTGTGCGCTGGGCTCTAAGGCAAGCACCTGGCTGGGCAGGTCTGCGCCCAGTGGGGATGGATAAACAGTCAGAAGGGAAGTGTTTGCCTGTTCAATATTTGTGCCAAACTGTCTTTGTAGTGTGACAGAGCTGCCGCAGCTTCTGGGGGCTGTCAGGCTGATTACACACTTCACAGCAGCCAGTGTGTCTCTGCCTGCTCCTTACAGCCAGCACTGATATGCTGCTCAGACCCTCCTATAGACCGCAGGCTTCTATGTGCTTGTGCTGCCTGCAGCCCTCAGCTCACTGCTGTACACGACAATTTGAAAGCTCTCATGTACTAAGAAATTCTGCCTCACACTCCAAGGAAGAATCTTTACTCCTAGAGCAGAGGCAGAGCCTGCAGGGTCTCTGTGGAAGGCAAGGCTCCCAGCACAGACGTGCAATTGTTATGCAGTCAGCTGCATTTCAGCAGTAGTGAAACTATCCCTAGTTTGGGTTTCTCTGCAGTAATTTCTCTGAAGCCTATGAGATTCTTTGGGATGAGAGGCTATAAAAATCTAAGTTGATATTAATGATACTGACTTGCATGATTTTATGTGTGCCCACTTTGCACTGCAGAAACTGTTGAAGGCAACGCTCAGCTCTCTTTCACAGATCACTGGGCTGTGTTGGAGAGGGTCAGGCACAATTTCTGATCTTGCTTGCCCAGTGAGGGGTTCATGCTTAAAATTTACAGCTGACTTGACATTCCAGAAACTAGGCATGGTTACTAGTGATGTCTTTTGTAGTTACAAACCTAGATAAGGAAAGAGACATTTGGAGGGCTGAACCTTTGCATCCAGGAGCAGAGCGGAGATTATCTTTACAGAGAAGTTTTGCTTGTTCAACTGCTGAGAAATGCCTGCAGCTCCTGCTGCACTCTGTGCAAACTCTCAGACCAGTGACCACCATCAGCTGCTGCCAATCCCCCACAGATCCCAAACGTACAGAAAGGAGAACCAACACCACTTGCTTCATTTGACAAAGTCACTGTCACCCATCAGGCTGTGTTGATCCAACTCTCTTCTGTGGCAGCACCACAGAACCCCTGAGCCCAGAAGATGCCACAGACAGCAGATTCCTGCCCCTTGAGCTGTGCATCCTGAAGTTCAGAAAAAAACAGGAACACAGAGAGAGGAGAGCTGTGATGTGGGCAGCACAACTGCCTGGACAGCATACAGAGTTCAGGAAAGAAAGGTCCTGCCTGTTGGATTTGCTGTGGTCTGAGAGGGCTCTTACAGGGAGCTGAGGGAGCAGGACATCACTCTCTGAGTGCAGTCACACCCTCTGCATCCTCGTATTTGAACCTCTCATCGGTGACTGAAAGTTACAGATAAGGCAAAACTTTAGAAAGCAGTGGAAAGAGGCAACTGAATATTTATCAATGACACCTTTAGGCTCTGGGGATGTTTTTTCTGTTTGGTTATGGTGTCAGAGATATTAGAGACAGCTACACATGCGCAGGTCAGATGGGATTTCGGAAACGCTTGTGTAGCAGCAGGCAGCTCACAGGAACCAGGCTTTATACCACCTAGATACCACTTTTCTTCTTGTGTAAGGAACCCATGTGGGCTCTGGGGCACCTACACAGAGAAGCAGCTTCAGGCTGAGCTGAGGATTGTGACACTGCTCCTGAGCATACCTGCTAATGGTGCAGCCAGCACCAACAGCAAACCAATACAGCTGCAGCAGCCACCACCTGCTCTCATCCTTCTGGAGGCTTGAGAACACCTCTCACTCGGTAGCTTGGCTTTACTCCTTTACCTCTCTGTAAAACCAGGAGGAGAGTGCAGAGAGGGCATCACTCTGTGAACTGCCATCGGGTGCTCTGAGCCTGTGAGCATGTGTTGTTTGGAGACCTTTCATCAAATGTACCCAGAAGGCAAACTGCAGCTGGATTGTGTAAGCCAGGCTCTGCCCAAAGGCTGCTAAAGCACAGGTACCTGGGCAGCTGCAGTACAAGGATGTACCACTGGAGCAGACATATTGGTGGTAATGCAACTTTTCTCACAGGGAGAGAAGTGAGGAAGAGTTAGGGCAAAGGATTTATTGAGCAGCTGGAAACAGCACATCCCCAGCGCAGAACTGAAGGAAGCAAGGGGGGAAAAAAAAAAAGGAAGTAACTGAAAGAACTTGCTCCAAAATCTGAACACTTTGCTTTCTCTCTTTACCTAGAAGCACAGGAACTTTGTGCTTCAAATTTCAATATGCTTTCAAAGTGTTTCTTTTAATACCAATATATCATGACCATATGCTCTTTTCTTGGGAATAGCTAGCTCTAGGGTGACTCGAGGGATCACAGAAATGTTTTTAACAGCACCACAGTTAAAATTAGTGACTACTTGGCTCCAGATACATCAGCATATCACCTTAACCACATCCTGGAGGAATACTCAGCAATTCATAGAGCAAACACAGGAGATGCTGCTTGGATTTTGCCTTGTCTGAATGTGAAGCTATCCATACTAACTGATGTCCAAATGAACTGATTCTGGGAGACACAGAGTATAAGAGAAGCCATCTCAGAGTGTCAGGCTTCAGGAAGGCCTGCAGCCACTCCTCTTGGGCAGGGTTCCATAATCTTGCATTTAAAAAGTTGTGCTGCTTTGGTTACCTTTTGTGCCCAGAAGCTGACAGTGCTCATGGCTGTGGCTGAAAGCAGGGCACCAAGAGGTGCAGCTCCTCCTCTCCCTTGCTGCTTAGCACGGGGAAGCACTTTACAAATCGCAGGCCTGTGGCAGCCATTGTTGGTGGCAATGGAAGCAAGGACAAAGCTGGTGGGAAGTGACAGGAAATAAAGAAGTAATTGGAGTGTGGAAGCAACAGGTGGGAGCAGGCATTGGAAAAGCCCTGAAGCAGGAACGAATCCAGGCCTTGCTTAAGGCCATTGGAAAGGCAACTGGAAGGGACAGGAAGGGAACTGCCCAGGGAGATGGTGAGAAGGCAGTACCCAGAGATCAGCCACAAGGGCAGAGTCCTACTGCTCTCAGTTCTGCATGGCAGCACCCAGCTGCCAGGGGCTCGCTGCCTACTTCCACAGCGAAGTGCCTGGGCTGCTGCTTTAGGAGCAGGGCTGCGGCCGTGACGCTGCACCCAGCTCTGCCATGACAGGTGGAAAGGGACAGGAAGAGCAATTTAAGTCAGCCCCTTGGGTGCAGCAGCAGGTGGCTGGCGAGGCCCGGGCGCCATAACCTTCTGGATTGTGCTCCACGGCCCCCGGGTGCGCTGGGTGTGACTGACAGGGCCGCTGTGCCCTCCCACCGAACCGGGGTCGCTGTCCCGGGCTGTGCTTCAGCCGAGGGCGGCAACGCACTCAGACTGGGGCTGCTGCGTCCCCAGAGCACGGCAGGGCGAGACCGCGACCTCCTCTGGAGGCGCCGGGGCTGGTCCCGAGGGGACAGCCCAAGCC
>VWYK01073463.1:123431-134034 GCA_013399775.1 Semnornis frantzii
CCGCGGGTCTCCTCCCGGCCGCCGCCGCGGCCAGGGCGCAGCGCTCTCCGCCGCCTGCTCCGCTCGCACACGTGCTTGCCGTCCGCGGCCTCGCTCCCGCCGCGCGAAGGGCCGAGCGGAGAGCGCTGTCCCTGAGCCCGGGCTGAGCCGTGCGGGCAGCTCCCTGCGGCAGGAGCGGCTCTGCTGCTCCGCTCGACCGCTTCCCGCTGCCTTCATTCGTCCTCGGCGTGGTCCGTGAAGGCTCCTGGGGCACAGCGCGGCCGCGCTCCGCTGGGGAGAAGTTCTCTGCCGAACGCCACCGGGAAGCCTTGCCGGCCTGTAACCGCCCTTTCGACCTACCCCGCGGTTTTTATGAGGCGGCGTGGTCTCCATCGATGCTTCTGTTCTCCAAAACGTTTCGCATTCCTCCAGACGCGTTGGTCTCTGCAGACAGGGCTTGCTGCTTTTAATTAAACTGCTCCCAGTCTGTCCTGGTTGACTTGAAAAACGAGGGGAAGGCGAGCTGTGATTTCTGGGGTTACACTTGCTTTTGGGTGGCCGTTCCCCAAACTTTCCATCCCTCAGCAGTGGTCCCCGGGACACAGAGGCAGCTTTAATGCTTGAGACGTTTCATAGGAGCATCTCTGTACTTTGAAAGGAGAGGACTAGGAGTGGGCTCAAGTGGAACCTCCAGGTGATGTCAGACTTGAGGGGATTTTGATGCATTTTCATTTGTTTTTCAGAAAAAGAGCAACAGGAAGCAATTGAACACATTGATGAAGTACAGAATGAAATAGACAGGTAAACACTGACAGACTTCTGAGCTGCTTTAGCAGAAATGCAAATGTAACTTTCAAAAAAGCCAAATATTTACTGCTGTAAGCTTTTGGGTTTAGCTCTCCCTCACATTAAACTCTGCCAATATGCACTTGTGTTCTGACTGGATGAGATGTAAGAGGCATTTGTGTATAGGAAACTGGAAGAAGTCTCTGTTTCTCGTTTAACTGCATAACTTAAATGCTGGAACTTTAATTTAAATTTAATTGTAATAATTTTTGTAATGGAGATTTATTTCTTACTGTTTTTTTCCAGTTAACATGTGTGCAGTTTGCAAAAGTGTTTTTGTCTGTAAGCAGAACCAAAACCCGATTGTAAAGTTAGTTTATATTATACTTTAAAAATTGTGTATTTGACTGTTCATCCAGTACTGCAGAGGAGGTGTCTGAGAAACTCTGGTTTCATGTGCCAAAGCTCTGTGGGTTCTGTGTGGGCATTTGCCTGGGCCTTATCTCCATGCAAGCTGCCTGACCAAGGCCACAGGCTGCTGAGGCTCTGGCCATGGGAAGCTGTTGCAGTATCAGAGCCCAGCCTTCAGATGTTCCTTGTGTGGGGTGCAGAATGGCTTTGCTGCTGCTCTCTTGCCTGCCCAGAAGCTGGGCAGCAGCAGGTGGTGTTGTGTGTTGCCGTCTTTGGCAAACAAAACATGGCAGAGATGAAATTGTGCTCACATAGAGAAGGGTCTGTCCCTGTGCTCAGAGCATCTTTGGCAGACCAAGGGGTGGGTTCTGAGTGCGTTCTGTGGTCGGTAGGAGCTCAGGCCTTGCTCTGAGGTGCCCCACCTGTTGAATGTGGCAGACTGATCTGGTCAGGCCCTTGCAAGGCTCAATGCGCTGCTGCTGAGGAAAGCTTGATTCTCCCTCTGCTGCAGACTGAATGAACAAGCCAGCGAGGAAATCTTGAAAGTAGAACAGAAATACAACAAACTCCGCCAGCCATTCTTCCAGAAGAGATCAGAGCTGATCGCCAAAATCCCCAACTTCTGGGTAACAACATTTGTCAACCACCCACAAGGTATGTCCCAAACATCCCTCACGCTTCACTTCTCCCGTGAGCCCTGCAGCTACGTTGACTCCACAGGGCTGCTGATGTGCTTGTGTCTAAAGAGAACGCTGCTGCCTGTGCACAGGCTTCCCTCGTCCTGGAGCGTGTTTGTTGGCCAGAGGAGCCTCTTGTTGGTTAAAATCCTGTGCTGGGCTTCTCTCTGCTTTTGAGCTTCCCACTCCTCTTACTTAATTGGGTTCTTGAAAGAAAACGGAAAGAAACCCAAGAATGCTAGTTCGGTGTTTTTAATTGGAGGTGAGCTCCTTTGGGCTCTTGAGAGGCCTAGAGAGGACAAAACAAGTTGCTGGTTGCTTAGCTGTTTCAAGCTACACATGTGGAAATGTGTTCAGAGAGAAGGGCTGGGGTGTTCAGGCATCTGCTGCTGCTTTCTGACACGGAGCCAGGAGAAGCAAGCGTGGTGCCCTCCCTCAGGAAATGCCAGCAGTGTGGTGGGCCATAGGCAGCCGGGCAGATGTCTCACTGCTCTTCAGGTGTTGCTTGCTGTCAGTTTCCTGTACCTCAGCTGCATGAGACCCGCTGGGTGCTTTAATGAGAGATTCCTGATTCTGTCCTAGTATCTGCACTGCTGGGAGAAGAGGATGAGGAGGCACTGCATTATCTGACCAGAGTCGAGGTGACAGAATTCGAAGACATCAAATCAGGTTACAGAATAGATTTTGTAAGTGCTTCAAGTCACTCCTTCACTGGGGGCTTCCTGTTGGCTCGTGGAAGGCTTTTTCATGCGTGTTGAGTCAGTTGTCACTTCATCTCCTCAGGTGTCTATCTAGTACCAGGTGTGATCTGGTGCATATCTTTGCACTATGCGAGTCCTAACTCTTTGCTTTCAATTCTTCAGTATTTTGATGAGAATCCCTACTTTGAAAATAAAGTTCTCTCCAAAGAGTTTCACCTCAATGAAAGTGGAGATCCATCTTCAAAATCAACTGAGATCAAATGGAAATCTGGGAAGGTGGGTGTGCTCCTGGGGGGGGATGGCTGCTGCTCTCTGCACCCATCATTTTGTCTTCCTTTTCCCTTTTTCTTTTGTCCTGAAGTTGTTTTGTCCTCCCTTTTCTTCACTTGGCACACACAGCTGCTGTCTCTAAGAGCTTGCTCACTGAACACCACCAATAAAGCAGTGCAGGTACAAGAGTAGCCAGTGGACGGGTTAGCAAGGCTATTAGCTTGCTTCTGACAGGCTTCTGGCATCTTCTCCTGAGACAGCTTTTCAGTGAGGAGCTCCAAGGACAGCAGGTCTGAGGGGTCTGATGTGGGATGTGATTTAATTTGTTTGGTTGGGCTGTTACTGTTTCTCAACTTCATTTCCAGCCCCCTGTCACTGGGGAAGCTGCAGCAGCTGGGGGGTGCCTTTTCAGCTCATTCAGATAGCCTCTGAAGCTGTCAGCTTCTGTGGAATCTGGGAACTCTCATGTGGTCCTGAAGACTTTAAACGAATATTTGAAAGAGCTGAGACTGCAGTTGAGTCATTTTGTTTTCAGACTTAGCAAATAGATTGCTGCAAATTTAGAAAATTTCTGGGGTGAGGTGGTGAGAGCAGGACTCAAATACCTTCTTGTGACCACATTTTAGAAGTTTGTGCAGCTTTTTCTGCCTTGATGCAAAGGATGCCTGAAGACTTGCAGAGAGATCTCAGGCTGAGAAGGTCAGGCAGCCTTTACCTCAGGTTAAAGGCAGAACTTGGAGGTGTGGCTGAGGACTGAATGATGTACAGATTGTGTTTAGGTAGCAGCTGCTCTCAGAACAGCATTTAGCCATTGTGAGCCCTGTAAAGCTCTGTGTCATACACACTTGTGCTCCCTTGTGGCAGGGAAACAGCTCCAGTGTGAGACCCCCTGGGTTGTCAGTACTGCAGCACAGGATTTGCTGCTGCCTGGTGTTGATCACAAGGCAGGTGGATGAGGAGTGCCTTCCCTGCCATTTGCCCCAGATCTTTCCTAAAGACTTCTCCCTCTGGAAGGGAGTGGCAGGTGACTTGTGGTGGTTCAGAGCAGTGGTTTTCTCTGTGGTGCTTACTCAGACAGGTGAAGACTACTTGGCCATTTCTTAGGGAACTTCTTCACTCCTTTCTCAGGATCTGACAAAACGTTCAAGCCAGACACAGAACAAAGCCAGTAGGAAGAGGCAGCATGAAGAGCCAGAAAGCTTCTTCACCTGGTTCACTGACCACTCTGATGCAGGGGCTGATGAGCTAGGAGAAGTCATCAAGGATGACATCTGGCCCAACCCACTGCAGTACTACTTGGTGAGTCCAACCCTGAGCCGCCACTCCAGGGTCGCTCGGTGCCTGGTGCAGTGCTGGGCAGGGACCACTGAACTCAGGTGGTTTGGTCACTGTTGGTAACACCACACCTGTGTCCTTAAGGTTCCTGATATGGATGATGAAGAAGGGGAGGGAGAGGAGGATGATGGTGATGATGAAGAGGAAGAAGGATTGGAGGATATTGATGAAGAAGGAGATGAAGATGAGGGGGAAGAAGATGAAGATGATGATGAGGGAGAGGAAGGAGAGGTGAGTAGTCTTATGCTTTTCATCTCTGATGTGTGGAATCAGACAGAAAGGGGGTCCCCTGAGAACACTGATCCCTGTCGCAGAGGTGAAAGAGTTCTTTGTGTGACCACTGACAGAGGCTTGGGGAGGAGAAACGGAATTCTCAGTACCTGAGGCTGTGGCAGCTTCCAGTGCAGCAGTGTGCAGGGGAAGGGGGGCTTGCAGTGCAGCTGTGTGTGTACAGGAGGCAGTGGCAAGAAGCAGCTGCAGTGAGCTGGCAAGGGAAGTGCCCTGGAAGAGCTGAGATCTCTCACAGCAGAAGGGTCCCTTTCTAGTGGACATGCCAGAGAGGCTTCGTCAGTACCTGCTCCTGACACATCCAGTCCAGCCTCCCTGTTCCTGCTTGTGGCCAGCACAACTCAGACTAGGGGTTCAGGAACTGGACATGTCCTGTGGCAGCAAGGGGGTTCCAGGGTGCTGGTAACTTCCAGCTCAGAACATCTGTGTGCCTGAATCTCAGCAGCAAAGCACGACTTTGTGGTGGGCCTGTTGTGGGTACCAGGGTGCTGGGCTCCATTGTGCAGCCTAGAGTCTGGCATCTGCAAGTTGAAGTACTTTGTTCTTGTGAGTTTAAAATTAAGGGGAGGAAGATGAACCCTTCACTTTGTGTTGAACTTGTATCTGTGCCCATAGTGATTCTGTGTCACTAGTTCCAAGCTGGCAGTCCTTGTTGGAACAAGCAGCTCATCACTGGTTCCCCTACAAGTGGGTGCTCACAAGCAGTGCTCCTCAGCAGGGGCAGAGAGCGTGGCACCAGGTGCTGCTGGCAGCACTGCAGGGCAGGAGAAGGTGCTGGTGCCTGCACTTGGAAGCTTGTGACAACTGCAACCTAGTGACTGATGTTCATCCTTGCTTCTCTTTCCACAGGAGGATGAAGGAGAAGATGACTGATTGAACACTGATGGATTCCAACCCCCCTTTTTACCTTTTTAATTTTTCTCAAGTCCCTGGGAGCAAGTTGCTGTCTTTTTTTTCTCGTGCTCAGTCGCCTTGTTCTCTCGAGGTCTCTTTTTCTCTCCTCTACACCATGGTTCACAATTTATTTTGGGGGAAGTACCTTGAGCAGAATACAGTGGAAAGAATCTACCAGTTTCTGTTTCAAGTTCATTTTTATCCCTTTCTGTCTCAAAAAAAAAAACTGTTTATGGAATCAACACACCATGTTCTGTGGGAAAAAAGAAAACCTTCTGCTCCCTTCACTCTGCTGGAAGCTGAAGAGTGCTAGGCCCCTGTGTAGTAGTGCATAGAATCTAGCTTTTTTCCTTCTTTCTCTGTATATTGGGCTCAGAGATTACACTGTGTCTCTATGTGAATATGGACAGTTAGCATTTACCAACATGTATCTGTCTACTTTCTCTTGTTTTAAAAAAAAACAAAAAAAATTAAAAAAAAAAAAAAACCAACCAACCTGGGGTTCTAGAAGGTCAGTGGGGGTGGGTTCAGATGTGTGGGTGGGTTAAGTGGGCATTTTGACAACATGGCTTCTTCTCCTTTGGCATGTTTAATTGTGATGTTTAACAAACATCTCTGCAGTTTAAGATGACACTTTTAAAATTAAATCTTCTCCTAATGATCAATTTGAGCCCTGCCACTTGATGGAGAATCAGCAGAACCTGTAGGATCTTATTTGGAATTACCATTCTCTATTGTAATTTTGTTCTTGGGGTTTTTTTTCTTTCTTTTTTCCTTTTTTTTTTTTTTTTTTTTTTTTTTTTTTTTTTTTTTTTGTTTGTTCGTTTTTTGGTTTTTTTGTTTTGTTTCACTGGAAAGGAAAGAAAGATGCTGAGTTTTAAACGTTAAAGTGTACAAGTTGCTTTGTTACAATAAAACTAAATGTGTACACAAAGGGGCTGGTTGCTCTTCACTGAAACAAGGTTGTCATGTCCTGGTTTGAACTTGCTGCTGGTGCCTTGGTGGGTCTGGGGGCACTTGGCTGGTGTGTGGCCAGTGCAGCCCTGTGAGGAGCCTCTGGCAGTTTCTTCAGTTCCCACTAGTGCAGTGCCGGAGAAATGTTTCCTGTGGGACTTAACTGTCACACATGGTCCCTGAAACTGCTCTAGGGCAGGGCTGCAGATTTGCCTTGTGTGAGGACAGAGGTTTCCTTTCATGTTCAGCAGAAGGAGGATCACTTGATTGCTGGAGAGCTGCTCCAGTGGTTTCCAGTGCTTGTCTCCAGTGAATCAGGCTGCAGGGAGAGCTCGTGCAAGCTCAGGACAAGAAGAGTAAGGGGTCTTGCAAGAAGCTCTGGGTATGCCTGTACATCTCTGCAGCTGAGAACAGAGCTCAGGTGATCATCATGGGACTGTTCCAAAGAGCAAGATCCTCAGTTCAGCTGGTGTATGGAGTTGCTCCCTCCCTGCTGTCTTTGATGGCAACAGCCTGTGTGCATGCTCATCGGTTCAGCAGACTGCATTTGAGAGCTTGCAGCAGTTTGACATCCAGGCTGCTGGACCTGGTGTAAGTTCTAAGGTGCTGTGCTTTGGCTGATCTAGAGCTCAGCAGCTGGGTCTGGATGTCAGGCAGGACAGGCTTTGGCATAGATTTGCTGCCATCTCCTCTCATTTCTTTTCCTCACTACATGGGCTCTAGCATCACATTCAGCTGTTTTGGATGCTCAAGAGACATCCAAGCAACCTGTGGGGAAAACATCCTGTAAGTGTCTGGTCCAGCTTGGACTCAACCCAGGTAGCAGAAGCAATCCACATCCAGTCTGCAGGTGACCAGTGGGGCAATAAGGCAAGCCCCAGGCAGAGCTGCTGCCCTCAGCCTGCTCGTAGAGCAGTCAAACAAGCTGGGGATGGCCTCTTGCCTTCTGGGCAGAGGGAGCAAACCCTTCCAGGGCTGCACCTTGTACATTCTTCCACTCGATTTCTTTTTGTGAGATTGAGACCTGCTCCCTGTTGTGGCAGAGAGTGTCACTGATGCCTCATTACTTAATTTTCTTGTGGTCTGAATTATCATTCTAGGAAAAGATTTTCCCTACTCTTGCTACACCTCTGCTGCTCACTAGCAGAAAACCTGTGACACCTCCCTTGAAAAAAAGTGATCAGATCTTCAGGGGCTGTGAAGTCAAATGCCATGAAGTGGTGAGAAGTCTGAGTAATGAAATGCTGCTTCTGAGGCTTTTCTCGCACATTCTTCAGGATTTTACAGGGTGGCAGAACACTTTTGCTACTGTATTGATCACAGTGAATTTCTTGTGGAACTTCAGGGTTTGCTCCTGGCAACATCTGATGAGTGAATCAGGTGCATTTGTGACTCCAACCTGCTTGGCTTTTTTTTTTTCTAGCACTGGAGATTGGCTGCCTGCAGTGCTTCTTAGCCCTGGTGTGCTCCCAGTGCTCAGTATCCAGCTCTGCTGAGTGTCCAGTGGGTGCCCATTTCAGTTCAGTTTGTGCATTGAGAGGTTGATGCCCACCTGGGATAAGAAAGGGAGATTTGTTCTCATTGAATGTCTGTATCTCATCAATTCCCCACTGCTGCTGCAGCTCCTCATGTCAGTTAATCCTGTGAGTGGAATTTGTCCTGAGGGAAGCTGAGGCCAGGCTTGGAGCCTGAAGTTCCAGAGTTAGAACAGGGAGTTGGTGGCAGTTGCTGGGGCAGTGACTCGAGTGCCTTCAAGGTTATCATTGTTTGATGTTTAGTTGCTCTAAAATGGAATGTTTGGTCTAACTTCTAGTGCCAAGGGGAAAAAAGCACATCTCTGTGTGTCTGTAAACAGGTTTGGTTATCTGTGGTCATTCCTGCTTGTGCCTGTAAAGCAGCATACTCTGACTCTTCCTCAGTCATTTCTGCCACCTCTCAGTGCCCTCTAACCTGGGGCACAGTCACAGTGCCCTGTTTTCTGGACACTGCTCCTCAGGTTTGAAGCTGTGTGGGTTTGTTGTGGGCTGTTTTATTTGGGTGTTTCCTTTTTGGGGGGTGTTTTCTGTTGGTTTTCATTCAAAATCAAATTCCATTTGATTTTTAAGAGACTCAAATCAATGCAATAATTTCTTTGCTGTACCTTTAGTATATCCTGTTTGAAGGCATTGAAGTACATTCCACTGCTACTTGACAGCCCTTTCTAAGAGTCGTTTTCTAAGAACCATCCCGGGCTGGGCACAGTCTGTGGGCTGAGGCTGACTGTGCTGGCTCGTCCTTGGTGGGCATCAGGTGCCCAGAGCACTGAGAGTGGCAGCGGCTCTGGAACGAGACTCTTCCTGCGGGACCAGATGGGGGCTGTCGCCTGCCCTCCCTCTCCTGGATAAACCACGGAAACTTCTAAGCCTCTTCTCTCGATCTCCACCTTACCGAGGTCTGCCGGAGGGACCCTCCCGGCCTCGGCCCCGGTGCCTGCCGCGCACCGCGCCTGGGACTGCGCTCCCTCCGCTGCTCCTGCCTGCCGAGCGGCACTCCTCGGCCGCTAACCGGAGAGCTGGCGGCAGGCCGAGGGGCCCGGGGCAGCCTCGCCCTCAGCTCTCGCTCCAGGCAGAGCGGCCAGAGCCTTTTCCTACACCGCTAACGAGCTTGCAAGATGGGGCCGTGGACGTCTCTGCTCGGGTTGGGGGGACAGGGATGCCGGTCCTAGGGCTCGGCTCGGCTTCGCCCCCGGCACCGGCCCGGGAGCAGCCCCGGTGCCCCTGTCCGGGCCTCTGTAGGGCCGGCCCGGGGCTGTTGCCGGTACCGGCGGGACGCTGGACACCGGCGCGGAAGGGTCGTGCAGCCAGGCGCCCCCTGCCCGCAGGAGCCGCGACGACAGCTGCTGAGGGCTCTCCCGACGTACCGCAGGCCACGGACAACCCTGCCCGCGGGGATGCTGTAGGCGCATGAAGTCCGAGGACGTCTCCTCCTCCCACCCGCGTTCCCCTGCGCTCTGAGGGCAAGCAGTGGCCCCTGCCCAGTCCATTTCCCCAGGCCGGGGAGCTTGGTCAGCTGGCAGAGCCTCTGCCTCTGCTCCCTCAGTCCTCCTCCGGCCTCACGTGGGAGGGAAAGGGGAGAAGCGCCCGAGTGCACCCCCGACCTCTGACAGCACCGCGGGCTCGCTCCAGCTGACCAAGCCAAACACAGCCCTGACTCCCGCGTGCTGGGACAAGGTTTGTGCATCGGCGCTTGGCAGCGTCCCTGCTCTCCGGAGACTCGCACAGCACCTACGAGTGTGACTTTCCCCTTTCTGGTTTTCCTGGCAGATGAACAGTGAAAATAATTCCTTCGACCCTCAGCAGAGCCTGGCCCATGTCACAAACTGCGGCAGGTTTCAGGAGGGGTTATGCCGATCTGACACCCAAGTGACAGCAGCAGCATGTCCAAAAGTTTGGTAGAAACTGAAAGGTTTATTAATTCAACTCGGCTAAGCCAGATTTACATTTCACATTTTCTGGAGATCTCCTTTTACTAATAACTCAGTTGCAGATCGTTTATAAAGTGCTTATGCTTTAAAAAATAAAAATACAAACTGTATAAAAGGAAACCTTTTTGGTTCATTACAGTGGTTGCGAATTTGTCTGTAGTGAAGCTTTTGGCCTCGAAACTGTGCATGGCTCCAGGGCTGAGAAACTGCCCTGGTGCAGTGGTACAGCTCTTCAGTGGTGCTGCTGCGGAGGGACCCCAGAAGCCGTGGTCGTCACTCTTTGGAAGCAGGAAGCATCCCTCACTTGTGGACCCTGGCATGTGCCACGCTGGCATGTGCCAGCGGCAGCTGGGTTTCACAGCTGGTGGCCGGGTATTGCTTCCAGGCTTGCCAGCGCACCCGGGTTAGTTTTTCACGCAAACGCGCAGCTGAAGCGTCAGATCCCGCATGCAGAGAGGCAGTTCTGCAGAGGACAGATGAGTCCCAGAGCAGGCTGGAGTCCGGCACCGCCCCACGCAGGGAAGCTCCCTGACGGAAAGTTGCGCTTCGCAACGGTACGAGTCGGTATGGAGCCTGAAAGTGCAAACCGCCCGGTGGGCTCCGCTCAGCAAACCGGGGCCAGCTGCGGGGCTCCCTCCCAGCTCCCAAGGGTGTCAGGACCCGAGCGGGGCCCGATCTGTCCCTGCGCGCGTCCCCGCGCAGCTGCCCCGCAATCGCTGTGCTTCCAAAGGTCCCCTCCAGCTGCTCCGTCCCCAGCGGAGCGCGGCGGGGGCGACGTCCGCGCTGAAAGCGGGGGATACTTCGGTCTCCTCCGCGTCCGGCCTGTCACCCCTCTGCCTCCCGCC